>JANHAO010005638.1:0-22376 GCA_026873985.1 Saraca asoca | reverse complement strand
CTATTTTTATGCTTTGTAACTTTTAATTTTTTTATGATTAAAAGTGAGAGAGAAGATGAGAGAGAAAGTGAGAAAGAGAATAAGAGAGAGTGAGGAAGGGGATGAGAGAGAAAGTGAGAGAGATAATAAGAGAGAAAGTGAGAGAAGGGATAGAAAAAGAGTGAGAGAAAGGTGATGAGAGAGAAAGCGTGAAGAAAGGATGAGAGAAGAAGCGTGAGGAGAGGATAAGAAAGAAAGAGAGAGAGAGACAGTGAAAGAGGGAGGATGAGAGAGAAAGTGTGAGAGGGGAGGAGAGAGAAAGTGAGAGAGGGGATGAGAGAAAAAGTGCGACAGAGGATGAGAGAGAATGTGTAAGAGAGAGGATGAGAGAGAATGTGAGAAATAAAATAAGAGAGAGTGAAAAAGGGGATGAGAGAGAATGAGAGAGAAAATGTGAACGAGAAAATGAGAGAGAAAGTGAGAAAGGGAATGAGAGAGAAAGTGTGAGAGAAAAGATGAGAGAGAATATTTTTTTATAATATTATAATTACGCCATTAATGAATGATATACATATCTTTTTACACATATAAATATTCTTATGTCTATAGAAAACTAAGATTCCCATCTCCCCTGTACGAATGTTTTTATGGCAATCTTGACTGAAAATGATTATTAAGAATGGAGGTTACCTAGAAATGTTTTTTTTAAATTTGCATACGAAATATAGGAAATCAACTTTTCTGAAATTTTTGAGAAACCAAAAACATTTCCCCTTATAACGTCCTCTGAAGTAAATATCTCGTTACTCGGGAGTAGCATAAAATTTCTTCCGGTCTTGCGCTAGCACGAACCCGTACGGTGGTTTCCAACTTCCGTTCAATGTTTGTGAACAGCGATTCAATCTCGGGCCCATTCCGAATGGAACCCAATTGAAAGGAGCGAACTCACTGGGGAGTGAAGAGCGCAACGGGAATACACCAGCCATTTTCGAAGCTGGTTTCAGAAGAGGCCTCTCTCTTCCAATGCAATAGAAGGAAGAGGACAACGATGTCGTATCGGGGATTCGGAAAGGGTTCAGGACCTTCAGCCCCTCCCCATTCTAAACCCACTTTTGGTTCCAACCCTTTTCCTCGCCCTCTATCTTCTTCTCCATCAACTCCACCTGGTACAGCTACTTTCCTTGTTCCTCCTCCATTTCAACCTGTCAGACCCAGGTATTATTTCGCTCCCATCTCTCAGTTTATTGAAAAAAGACAAGTTTTTGAAATCAAAAATTGTTTGCAGTTATTTAGGACATTAAATTTTTTTTTCACTCTGAAATATTCCTTATTGCCATTGTGTGAGATTGTACTTGGATTATAAGAAGGAAGAGTAAAAGATAACATGCAAAGGACATGTTTAGATGTAAATATAAGGGATCATGGATTTATAGCTGTTCTAAACAGTCCCTTGTGTAGTAATATTCATAGCTAAAGAGAAAATTAGTAATATTCTGATTGCATACTGGAATTTGGAACTAGTCCGACGAATACTGAGTGGTTTAATAGATATTCAATTTAGTGTGGCATATTTTAGCCATTCCTTACTACTCAAAAAGAGCTGTTGTTTGGCCCTTGTTCAACAATTTATTCTATTCGTGGATATTATTCCCACAAGATTAGCATACATTGTTGACTGTTGATTGTATTTTCTTTTAGATTCATTGAGTCCTCTGGCAGGAATGATGGGCAGAAATTGTTATATAGAGATTTGGATGCCCTTCCTCCTGAAGGGTCCTCAGCTTTCACAACATTTGTTGCTTCACGTGATTCAACGGCTGGTGTTTCAGCCAGAGTTTATCGATATCCGAACCCAGAAAAGACCAGATCTCCTCCTGTAGTGTATTTAGATGATGAGGTTTCAAGGAAGTCCGGTCAAACTGTGCTCAGAAAGTAACATCTTATTTTTTTTCATACCTGCATATCCCTTTAAATTTATTATGCGCTGAAGCTTTGACTTGAGATATTTTTAATTTGTATGATGTAAAGAGAGAAATATGTCAATCTAGTCTTTTAAATACTAAAATGCAAGCTATATTTGGAAGCTTTTATGTAATTCTATCAATTGCCATGCATATAAAACTTCATTCTGAAATTTTATTTTTGTTGGAAAATTCCTGTCTGTCATGGTTTTGTGAATGCGATCTAGACTATATCAATTTGAATAAATGAAGTGACTCTTGATAATGGTGGGGACTATTTTGCTTTTTGTGATGATTGCTTATTAAATCTTGTTGTAGTAGATCTTTAGCTTTATTCTACATTCCCCTAAAAAACTATGAAGTTTCATCTTTCTTGTGTATGTGTGTGTGTGTGTATATTGAGATTTTGTTTTCATTTTACTCCCTTTCTTCCTTCAATAAAATCTCCTTTTTCTATCAAAGATAAAAATTTTGCCCATTTTCCATGTATTTTTGCATAGCTTTAACGGGATGAAAGATTCACTGTGTTATTTTGAGCTAGGGCTGAAATGTTGGATCTGAAATACTTTCACTCCCTCCTCCCCCCTTCTCCCTTCCGAGCCACTTTTCTTGCATAGATTAAATTCTGATTTTTTTCTAAATTTTTGTGCTATCTTTAGTTTTTAAATGGAATTTTCCTTTGACCAAGCTATTCTTGTAATACAGTCCAGCAATAGCTTCCGCACCATCAGATAACCAGACAAGTGTTCCAGACAATTATCCCAACTTGTCACAGCATTATGTCCAGTCCTCAGTCTCACCATATTTTGGTTCTCATAATCCTCAACAGAGTTTTACTAAAGAACTAAACAGTGTTCAAGTCTTGAAAAGAACTAGGTCTCCTCCTTCACCATCAGCCAACAAAGTCTCGCAAGAAAATTTTAATGTTGCTCGTAAAGATTTCAGAAGGTAAACTACATAAATTATGTTATCCTATCATTGTTGCTGTAGTTGTAAATGTTATTTTATCTTGGGGAAAATTATCTTTGGATATTTTATATATTAGTTTATGTAGAATTATGCTGGCTAAATTATTGATCTTTAATTTGTCACTATAACTGTTGTAAATTCAAATCTTATAGACTAGTGTACCCTGTAAAGTTCTATTTGGCACTTCACAGCTCTCATGATCCAACAGATTCACATACACACAGAAGTGAGATGTACTAAGATATTGTTTATGAAGTAATAGTTTCGAAATGTTATCTTGAATTTTTAATATTTATTGATTAGTAAACTCCGCAGTTAAGTTGCTTGGGCAGAGTAGTCTTAGGATTGGTGATCTCCTGAGAAGTCCTTGTATTGCAACTTGCTTCCCTCCTTTTTAGGGCACAATGGTGTCAAATGATCCATGTAGGCCACCCAATCTAATGGGATTTGGTTTTGTTGTTAAAGGGAAGTTTTGGTTTCTTGTTTACCTTCATATATGAAAGGGATTGTATTATTGTAAATATTTGCAGACAATATAGACATAAGTCAACGAATCTGTTGGCTTGTCTAGACTATTTGTTTTATCTAGCTTAGCAAAATCAGTGTGTGAAAAATTGGGAATTGAACTTGTGTATATTAGTAGACATGTGTTCTGCTTTTGCTGTATTAATATTGCATTTATAAAGAATAGAATAGTATATCTATATCAGTGAGCCTGTTCTGTTATCCCCTTACAGGCCTTCCATATCTCCTCCTAGATTGGCAAATAGATTGAATTTTCAGAGTGCCGGCCCGCAACCTCAAATTCATCAAAAATCTTTGCCATCCACATCTACTGCTTCTGAAGCTGCTCTAAGCATGCCTATCAGCTCCACTGCTCCAAAGAGAACAAGGTCGCCTCCTCTAACAATTTCAGCTGATGAAACCCTTGAAGGAAACTCCATCTCCTCAGAAGACAATGTTGAACGGTAAGTATTAGGTGTGTTAGTTCCATCTCTTGTCCACAATATATTTCAGTCTTAAAATTATGACTTTTACTTTGGTCTCTTAAAATTGTGCATTTAATGCTCTTTGTTCTCAATATGCTTCTCAGTGAAATGATAGCCAAGGCAAAGCGTTTAGCTCGCTTCAAGTTAGAACTAAGCAAATCTGAGCAGAATAGTTCTGATGTTCCTGACCAGAAGGCTTCTGCAAATAGACATGTACAGTCCATTTTGGAGGAGAAACATGTTGGGGGCCAGTCTATGGAATTAACTCGCAACTTTACCAATGGTCACAACTTTTCTGATTATGAAGGCTCAGAAACGTCCAGTATAATTATTGGCTTATGCCCTGATATGTGTCCTGGTATATATTTCATGTTTTAAATCTCAGCAAACTTGTAACCACTGTTATATTTCCATTTTATCTCAAATTCCTCAGCTGTTATGAATGAATTAAGAGTCACATGAAATTTCTTTTTCTTTGGGTACCAATCTCATGTTTTTTAGTAAAAGTTATGTTTCTTACTTTATGCTGGAGTTATCTTCAATTTTCTAAAATTAGTGAGCTAGTAGCTCTCTCTCTTTTCTTTTCTTTTCTTTTTTTTTTATATGAAGGGAGAGCATATCATTTCATTTCTTTGTTGATTTTACTTGTGGTTCAGAGTCAGAGAGGGCAGAGCGTGAAAGGAAAGGAGATCTTGACCAGTATGAACGCTTGGATGGGGATAGGAATGTAACCAGCAGAAATCTGGCAGTGAAGAAGGTATCTGCCTATTACTATGGTTTTTCATATTAAACAGCTTTATAAGTTATTCATCAATATTATTAACATTGTGAACCATGATAGTATAATAGGACAGCAGAAAGAGAAGCAAGCTTAATCCGGCCCATGCCCATTCTGCGGAACACAATTGATTACTTGCTCAATTTGCTAGATCAGCCATATGATGAAAGGTTTCTTGGCATATATAACTTCTTGTGGGACAGGATGAGAGCAATTCGGATGGATCTGAGGATGCAGCACATTTTCAATCAAGGGGCTATTGCTATGCTGGAACAAATGGTGCTTCCTCATTGCAGTTATATTATGTCTGTTTACATATTTGTCCATGATCCTTGATTTTATTGGCAACTTATTCCCTCTAATGAATGAAGGTGCATGTATAGATCATGGGTTCATAATCCATTGGACCCTACCTTAGCATTGCTGTATTATTAAAGGTGATTTAAATCTTTGCAAATGATTTAAGTGACTTACTTAGGTTAAAGGGATGATGGAATTTGATGATAATCAATTAATGTTAATTGAAAATACTATGTGTGGTACGGAGTTTTCTAAATTTATTTAGCTGATTTCATTGGGGCATGTGGGATTTCCATCTCAACTCTGCATACCTTCTTATGTTTTGGGCTTCTATAGAGTTTTCCTGCATTTTTTAATTCATTTGAAATTGGGTATTTTTTTGGTCTTTTTCCTTATCAAATGTATGTATTTTCTTTTGATGGCTGACTTTTTAGCTTCAGCATTAAGTAGTCATTCTTAATTGTATCATGTAGCACTTGTCCCTTCCAGCATGTTCAGCTAATACCTCAGTAAAATCATCCAGATCATGTATATCTAATAAAGCATTCACTTAATGGCAGTGATAATGTCCAAATAACTATTCCTCTTTTTTTTTTTTTTGGGACAATATTAGGTTTTCAACTTAAATACACTTTATCCTCGAGTTTTGCTGAAAGTTAAGATTTCATCCTGCTAGTTTCAATTTGAACAATGTTACCTTCCACCTTTTCCCAAGGTTGCTATAAGCTCCTCCCTTCCATATGTGGTGTAAAAAAAGGCAAAACTTGCTGAGTGGACTCATGATTATAGTGTTATTTTCTATAATTTTGAAATTGGTTCCTTAAATTATAGCAGCTAGCATTATGTAATGCAGCTTATTGATGATTAGGGTTTTTGGATTTTGTGGCCACTCACTTGCAACTCATGTGATAGAGGGTTTTTTTCTAATTGTTCCCATTCAGACTATGGCTACATAAGCAAAGCATGTGTCACATAAATGCCATGTCAATTAAATAGGTGTTCACTTAGCAAATTCAGTCTTCTTTTGAACAACCAATGGACAGGAGGAGCCAATTGTAATCTTGGGAAAATGTGGAGGGTAACACTGTTCAAATTAAAACTAGCAGGATGAAATTATAACTTTAGGCCAAACTGGGGGACTAAAAGTGTATTTAAGCCTAAGTTTTCTGATAGCTCATCAAAAGCTATATAGAGTTAAACTGCCCGAACAGCTACTTATGTTAGAGAGATTCTTGATGCACTCTAGTAAATAAATGAGTGAAAGTAAAAAGGTGGTGTAATTGGTGGTGCACAAAAGTCAAGGATGGTGTTTTATTTGAGGAGAGAAGAGATTAAAATTTCCTGAACCAATGACACCACTTTTTTGCATTCTCTCTCTTCTAATTATTAGTTTAGTGCATATATGACATGGTTTATGTTGTGCATACAAGAATTTCTCCTTATCTTCAATGTTCTATGTTCATAAGATGCATAATAGAATAGTGTGGTTGAAGTTCTATTAGTTCTATCTATAAAAATAATGCATCTGCTTGGTGACACACGGAAAGCAGTATCTTATGTTACGAAAACCAATGAAGTTGGTTATTGTGGTGCTTTCAGATCAGATTACACATAATTGCGATGCATGAATTATGTGAATACACAAAAGGGGAGGGCTTTTCCGAGGGCTTTGATGCTCATCTCAATATTGAACAGATGAACAAAACTTCAGTTGAATTGTTCCAGATGTATGACGATCACAGGAAGAAAGGAACAGATGTGCCCACAGAAAAAGAGTTTCGAGGCTATTATGCTCTTCTTAAATTGGACAAGCATCCTGGTTATAGAGTGGGTGAATCATCTAGTATTGTTATCTTTGAGGTTTCATTTGCAATAAGAATACTCTGAGAATAAGCAACTTCTATTAGGTTGAACCTGCCGAGCTCTCCCTTGATCTTGCTCAGATGACTCCAGAGATAAGGCAGACTCCAGAAGTTTTATTTGCTCGCAATGTAGCAAGGTTGTAGTTCTCTCAAAAGTTAGTTGCTTTTAGGATTTTAGTTGTTATGGTTGCCATCTGACCTATTCTGTTTTTGCCTCTCCAGAGCTTGCAGGACTGGTAATTTTATTGCCTTCTTTCGGCTTGCAAGAAAAGCAAGTTATCTTCAAGCATGTCTAATGCATGCTCACTTTGCCAAGGTATGGGCTATTGTCTTTATTTAATGCTTATTCAATGTTGGACCTATCCTAGTTGTTGAGAAAATAATTAGGGTTTTAGGAAGGAGAAGTAGAGAGAGGTTAGAGAGAGTTTGGAGAAAACACAAATAATATAATTGAATAAATAGGACTGTTGAATTACATTAGAAGACTTAGTCCTACTCCTCTATTTATATAGAGCCAATACAGGAGGTAGATTTTAAATAAAACTTAGTAACTTATAGACTTATCTAAACTTATCTCTAGTATTATAATCTAACTAAATAACCTAATGACTTATTAGTTATATATTCTATCTCTATTTCCTAACACTTCCCTTCAAGTTGAAGCTTCCAAAGCTTAAGTTTGTTATATTAATTTGAACTTGCAAAAATGAAATGTAATAAAAAAAATAACTATAAAGAAAACTTGACAAACTTCAAATTGCACGAACGGCTTACAACAAACATAGCATGCGGACAACTTCCCTTGAGCCAAACACTCAAACCCCAAAAACAATGCCAAAATCCTCAGTAGATATAACTCCTAGAAGTCTTCAGCCAGCTGTTCCTAATTGCTCCCTTGACCTTCTTCCAGTTGTTCTTCGCTACACAAGGCACAAACGAGATAGCTTCCAGAAGTCTTCAACTAGCTTCCCTTGAGCTACTCCCTAAACTTCCTAGTTGGTCCTCAAAATCACCAACACCTATAATTGGAATTACGCCAAAACCACTAATACTATCACAAACCATGTTGCTCCCAAGTTGTATTATTGAAGCTAATTCCAAGACATTAAAGCAAGTCACGCAACCAAATTAGTGGTCCAAACCACTTAATATTGAAGATAACCTCACCAAATTAGACCTGTGCAAACACAAGTCACTCCAAATAGTGCTCCAAATCAAATGAAAACGCCAAAATCCGCCAAACAATCCTCCAAATCAAATGAAGGCACCAATATTCACCAAACAGTCCTCTAAATCACATGAAGGCACCAAAATTTGCCAAACAATCTTTCAAATCACACGAAGGCACCAAAATTTGTCAAACAGTGTTCCAAATTACATGAAATACCAAAATTCGTCAAACAGTCCTCCAAATCACATGAAGATATCAAAAATCACAAGTTGCTGAATAGTGCTTCAAATCACATGAAGACACCAAATATCACAACTTGCCAAACAACCTAAAATCAAGCCAAACTAAATTGAAGAAGACTACTACAGCCAACTTCAATCAGAACTGCATGTTTGCAGCCAAAGCAACCAAAAAGGCACGCAACCCAGTACTTAAAAACTCAAAACTTCACAACCTAGAGGCAAACCAACCAAAATTGCACCAAACAGTGTCAAAATTCACCAAAAGACAGTCCAGACAGCATGATAGCACCAGAAATAGCAAGAAATCAGCCAAACTAGAGCTAATCAAACCTGGACTCAGCACTAACTTGCCCAACTCAGCTTTGACTCGCATGGCTCAACACCATCTCTATCAAAATCACTCTTACAATTCATATATGCTTCCTCATCATCACCAAACACAGCCAACCAGATCTGAGCCTTCAACAAGCTGAGGAAGATTCGATGCAACCTTGCACAAAAACATAAGAAATCAGATTTGGATCAACCCTTTGCCGGAGCTATGGTCGCCTTCATTTGCCATCGGCCACCCAGAATGTCGATTTCCTCCCTCTGGATCGCCATGGATCAATACCATCTGCCACTCCTCCACTGTTGGCCTCAACCTCCCTTGGGTTGTTGACTGAACAGAGAGTGTGTTGCTGCTTCTCTTGCCACCGGTCCCGGACTTCTGGCCAAAACTGCCAGCTGACATTAGCCACAGCACAGCTACTCACTGGGTAACAGCCAATAACACCAGTGGCCCAATAAATTGAACTAAACTCCACTAGAACACCAAAACTAATTCGGTTCAGATTCTGCATTACCAGCCAAACCAAACCACAAAACTGTGCTTCAAACGCCTTAGATTGTGTTAAGTCAGTAGGAACAAAGAAGGAATTGGTTTCTTTGAACCAAACCAACATCACCAAAGCTAAAAAGAACACTGCCCAGATCAGAATTAAATAAAGCAAAGCATGATAGTCGGAATCGCACGATTCCCGATTTGAATCGTGTGATTTGAGTTGGTTCAAAGGGGAAATGATCTGAATCTTGGATGGAATTGAGCAAGCTTTGGAATTGCGCCGGAATTGGAGGGACTGTGCGGTTCCATACGATTTGGTGAAGAGCAAGATGATTCAGTCTCTGTTTTTCACTGTTCTGCTGTTGCGTCCTATTTCTGCTTCTGGGGGTGACCCGGTTTTTAAGAAAGGCCCGTGAAGGGCCTGTTTCAATTTTTTTTTCTTTTTACTACTTATGGGCTCTATTTCTGGCTTTCTGCCTGATGCCCAGAATCGGGTAGAACTGGGTCAGGAGCGACCTGGTTTTAAAAAACAGCCTGTTTTGGGTCTGTTTCAATTTTTTTTTTCTTTTTTTACTGCTTATGCCTGTTCCTGATGCCCAGTACTGGGTCAGGCATGACCCAGTTTAAAAAAAAAAGGGCCTGTTTTGGATTTTTTTAATACCTAACTATCTCCCATTCTCCTTCACTTTTACCCTCACCCATTTTCTAAAACATGTTATTTTTATATAACTTTGTGAATCTTACCAATTCATGGTTTGCTTCGATTCACGAGTCAAAACATTGACCAATCGATTCACAATTCAATAACCTTGAACCAAAGCAAGAACCAATCAAAAAACTGCCTTAGACAAATCCACCAATGACAACTCAGGTCATGCAAAATCGCACCAAACATTGCCACAATACGCCAAAAATGAGCTGAGAAGGAAAAATAACATCTATTTTCAGTTTGCTAGATCTCTGACAAAAATCGTAGCCGAAAGTTCACCGTTAAACACCCAGGACATTGGGAAGGTCTTCAACTGATGACACCTTCAGCCACCCCCACAAAATCGTAAAACTCAAAGTTAGACTAACACCTTTCCGGCACCAAAACCGCTGCTGCTGGCCACAAACATTGTGGAAAAAGCTACTTCTCATAACTGTTCACCAAGTTACACCTCCACGAGCCCAGAAATGAATTCTAGAGGACTGCACAGCAAACTCCACTGTCAACACATCAGAAAACACTAAACTAGAGCTATCTAGAAATGCCACACCAGAAAGGAATCTCTATTTCCAGTCTGTCAGGTCACTGCCTTTGTTGGAAAGTATTGCAACCACTAAACACTTCTTGGGTTGCAATTAAAACCCAACTTCTAACTCCGGAATTGTTTTTTCTGCTCTCATTTTTTTTTCCCCATTCTTTTCTTTCACTAAAACTCAATCAACAATAACAATGAAAAATAAATAAACTTGAAAATCTACTAGAACAACAACTCAATTTTTTGCCCTTTTTTCTTTACAAAATCAAATAACTCAATAACAAAAAGAACAAAACTAAACCTAAATTCTACATTGGCAGTTTAACCTTGTTGAGGTTGCCGGAAGTGGTATAATCCACAAGGCCTCAAGGCGGATGATATGACTTTGATATCATGTTGAGAAAATAATTAGGGTTTTAGGAAGGAGAAGTAGAGAGAGGCTAGAGAGAGTTTGAAGGGAACACAAATAATATAATTGTATAAATAAGACTGGTAAATTACATTAAAGGACTTAGTCCTATTCCTCTATTTATATAGAGCCTATATAAGAGGTGGAGTTCAAATAAAACTCAATAACTTATAGACTTATCTAAACTTACGGCTTATCTCTAGTATTATAATCTAACTAAGTAACCTAGTGATTTATGAGTCACACATTCTATCTCTATTTCCCAACACTAGTGAAGCTTAACGTTGCCATATAAAAATTGCATGTGTTAGTTAAATTTTAGTAGCCAATGCAATGGAAGTATGTGTTCTAGGAAGTCGCTAAGTTGATTGTGGGCAAACTTTTCCAGTTTCTTCTCAAGAACAAATCTATTATATGCAGTACACAGCCAATTACTTGATCTATGGCTTAATATTCATTTTATGTTTAAAAGCATGAATTTGGCCTTCAATTTTGTAGATTGTTTCTAGTCTCCAGATGCTTAATTCTGTGAAGTGTCGAGTAAAATAATGATTTTATGTAACCATTTGAATTTGCTGTATATCAGCAGGGAGAAATTTGTGGAGCTCACTCTGTGATACTATTAATAATTTTTGTGACTCTACTACACCATTCAAGAAATTGAACTAATCTGTCTTATGCATTGTGTCATTTCATCAGCTGCGTACCCAGGCACTTGCTTCACTGCATTCTGGTCTGCCAAATAACCAAGGTCTCCCTGTGTCTCATGTTGCTAACTGGCTTGCTATGGAGGTACTTTTTCTTGGTTGGATGTGGATGAATTCTTTCTTTTTTCTTGAAATACTGAGAGGATTTGTGAGGAAGGATTTTCAAACTCCCTCATATTTTGCTTTGTGGTCAAAATTAGGATGAGGACATAGAGGGCCTGGTAGAATATCATGGTTTTTCACTGAAAGCATTCGAAGAACCATACATGGTGAAGGAAGGGCCCTTTCTCAATGTTGATAATGAGTATCCCACCAAATGTTCCAAACTTGTGTACAAAAAAAGGTCAGGAAGTATAGTCAAAGATGTCTCACCCTCAATTCAAGTGGTATCACTGCCTGTTCAGACACCAAAAGAGATTCAGAGGAGGAAGACATACAAGCATGAAGCACAACTAGTTTCATCTGTCCAAAAGGGTAGCTCTGTGCAGAAAGTTGAGGAAATGCCCGACACTGAAGCTATTGTGTTGCCAAAGGATGTCAAATCAGGATTGGCATTTAAGGGCACACCAATAAGCATACAGCACAGCGAAAATCGCACAGCTAGCCCTCGTCCATCACCATTTAACTTCTCATATTCTAGCAACATTTCAGCACCACAACTCACCAGAAGTGTAATTTCAATGAGTCCAAATTCACCGCAACTCACCCGAAGTTTAATTATGAATCCAAATTCTGACACCACTTCCAGCTCTCCTAAGAGAAAGTTAAACTCTACTGTAGATGAAAGGCCATTGGAGTTTGTAACAAGACCAGCTCAACCAGAAATGTCATTAGGTCATAGTTGTAGTTTTTCTGCCCCAATTTCTTCAGCCCCAATTATATCCCAAGATGAACCTCTGGTCATCCCCCAAGAAAATGAAGGTGAAATTGTAGAAATAGAAAATTACCAAGACGAAGAAGTTGCCGAGGCAAAGCTCAAATTGTTCTTAAGGTCTTGCCATATTTTATTACCCTTTTCTAGAGCTTATGCATTTTATCAGACATACTACTTTCATTATTTGTTCTGAGTAGTTATATATTACCTTACACAATACACACTACACTTTCATGTCTGCCCTGTCAGGTTATGGAGGAGACGAGCATCAAAATTGAGAATGTTACGTGAACAGAGGCAATTGGCTGCAAATGCTGCCTTGGATTCATTGTCATTGGGACCACCGATACGACATTATATAGATGTAAATTTCTAATTAAACATGAATTTCATACTCAATTGCTCCTTGCAGTTTTCCATTTATTCTTCAGCTGGGCGAACAATTGAGAATGGTTTTTCCCCCTTTTTAACAATTTTGTTTTGGAGGGAGAGTGGAGGGGAGTGAAACCAAGATGTTGAGCAAGAAACCTTACTTCTAATTGGTGGAAGTTGCCAGTAAACAGAAAACTCGTGAGAAAGGGAAATTTGGAGAATATATTTGTTGGACCTTTTGTTGTTTTATCATTTTAGCTTACTGGTTACATGGCTAATAAATTTCTGCTGGCTACTTCCTGTTAGTAGTGCAAATGTTTACTGAATAAATGAACCTTCCATGACAAAGTATTGGTGTGATTTCTGCAATAGTAGTTACTTTCAAGGGGTTCTTTTATTAACTTATTAGTAAATATTTAATCTTGACAATGTATTTATTTATCTGAATTTTCTGTTTTCTTTTTGTCTGTGTAGCAACCAGGTAACTTGGACATGTTTGACATTAATAAAGCTATGAGGGAGAGATATGACAAGCAGGAAAAATCATGGGCAAGACTTAATGTTTCAGAGGTTGTAGCGGATAAACTGAGTAGAAGAAATTCAGATGCTAAATGCTTGTGCTGGAAAATTATATTATGTTCTCAGATGAACAGTGGATACAAAATAGGGTCAGCAGGCTCATGGTTGATATCAAAGCTCATGCCTTCCAGTGATGATGATGTAGTTGCATCTTCTCCTGGTTTGGCAATATGGAAGAAGTGGGTTCCCAGCCAATCTGGTGCTGATCCTAGCTGCTGCATCTCTGTAATTAGGGATACAACATTTGGTAGTCTAGATGAGACAGTATCTGGGGCAAGTGCAGTTTTGTTCCTTGTATCTGAGAGCATCTCGTGGGAACTTCAGAAAGCCCATCTTCATAATATCCTGACGTTAATTCCATCAGGTGCTCACTTGCCCCTTCTGATCTTATGCGGCTCATGTGAGGAAGGGGTTTCTTCTGTAATAATTAATGCACTGGGCCTGAAAGACATTGATAACTCACGAGTTAGTGGCTTTCTTCTTGTCTTCCTCATTGAAAACCAACATATAGAACGCCTGGGTGGATTTTTTAGTGATGAACGGCTAAGAGAGGGGCTGGAGTGGCTGGCAAGTGAATCACCCTTGCAGCCGACCCTTCACTGTGTGAAAACTCGAGAACTTATTCACACTCACCTTAATTCCTTGAGTGGGGCCCGTGAAAGCATCAACAACCCCAAGTTGGGTCCTAATGACTGTATCTCAGTATTCAATGCAGCCTTGGATTACACAGCAGAGGAAATTATTGGTGCTGCAAATGCAAATCCCACTGGTTGGCCATGTCCTGAGATTGCTTTACTTGATGAGTTTAGTGATGAGGATATATTGGTAAAAGGATACTTGCCAGCAATGGGATGGAGCTCCAATGCAAAAATTGAACCAATTATTTGTGCCTTGCGAGAATGCAAGCTCCCTGCTTTTCCCCATGATTTATCCTGGTTGGCGAAAGGTTCCAATGCTGGATATGAGATTGAGAATCACAGGTCAAAACTTGAAAATAGCTTAATCGAGTACCTGACACATACTAGTAAGATGATGGGAGAATCACTGGCAACAAAAGAGGCACTTGTAACGCTGCAAACATGTGCTAGACTCCAGCTCTCTGGTTCAAGCTACCGGATAGTTCCACTATGGAGTGCAATTTTTCGTCGGATTTTCAACTGGCGATTAACAAGTCTAGTCAGTGGAGAATCTTCTTCAGCTTACATTTTAGAATGTCATCATATTGGTCCAACAAGTTCAGTTTTGGATCCAGGCCTTGAAGCTGGCGTACCTCCATCTTATTACCAAACCGCTTCTTTAGATGAAATAATTGAAGTTGGCTGTAACTCTCCACTTCTTGTCAAGGGTCAGCCAAGGTCTGAAGCCATTCAACATCCTCCACAGAGAGGTTCAAATGGTATAATTCATGAGACTGTTGAGGAAAGTGATGTTTTAGATGGTGAAACCAATTTTGCATTGGATAAATTGCCGGTTAGCAACAATGATAGCATGGAAACTCTGACTAATGGAAAAGCAACCAAAGAAGCTGATAGGTTAAGCAAGCTGTTGGAGCAATGTAACTTGCTGCAGGATGTCATAGGTGAGAAGTTGTCTGTATTTTTCTGATTGACTCGTAATTTTGTCACGCCTTGTATGTTGTGTGTAATATCAACAAAAAGAGAAGGAAAAAAGAAAGAGGAAATATGTAAAGTCAATGTCAAATTAGACATTTTTGTATTTTGTATTAAGAGTAAATAATGATCTGTTTTTTTTTTCCCTTGTCATAATGGCATGCTTTCTCTTCCTCCCTGACTCCAAGGCCCCAAGCACACGAATGTGATTCTATCTACAATAGATCTTTAAATTTGTGAATTCTAGTAATTTAACTTGGGTTTTCTTCAAGTATTTTGCAAAGAGTTCATATATAATCGCCAAAAGTAAAATATTGGTAATAAAGTCTTTAATAGCTTTTATTTTAGTCCTTTAACTCTTAACTTTACTCGTACTATATAGTGGAAAAGGGAGCTAAATATTAGTCTAATAAAGTTTCTCATATGAAACTATTAGTTACCTGTATATATAATTAATTCATGTTATTTGCACATATAATAAAGTTGAGTCAAATTTGATCTGTCAAGTTAGAACCGAGTTAAATTAATCTTGTTTGTTATATATAATTACAAAAAATAATGTATTGAGTTGAGTGAAAGTTGAGTTAAATTGATTTTATTTATTAAGCATAATTAGGAAAAATAATGTTGAAGTATGAGAAGAAACTGCCTTCAGCACCAAAATTACCCTGAAGGCCACTAAAAACTGGATTTTGGAGATACAAATCTTATGACTTCTGGTGTTTTGCTGTTTTTGTTATTATAATGTTTCTTGGTCATTTTTGTCAATATCGTCGCATTCCTGGGGTAGTGTCACAATTATTGTAATGCTTTCCTTTGTGGAGTAGGGTAGGGATGGGGGATATCTAAAGATTCTAAACAATTAGCCCAATAATGATGATCGTAATATTAAGTTTGGGACCCTTGTCCTGGGTCTACCTTGCAATAATTAGCTCGTTATTAGAAATTTCTGACAGTTTCATGCTGCCATCCATTAATATGAATGTGATGGTACGAATTCAATTGACACAATAACAAACTCTGTGTGGACTAAATGATATAAAAAGGTTCATCAATATTTTAATGTTTGAAGTCTTCAAAATCTTGAAATTAATATTCACAGGACATCACTGTGAGGTTTGAGAACTGAGGAGAAGGACTTCTACCAGGCATGTGGGTCCCCCATTGCGTCACTTTCTTGTGACATAAGCAACCACAACTGCTGTGCCTGTACAGTACCATTCCTATGATTCTATTTTATATTAATTAATCATGTTGATTAAGGAATTATTATGTTTAAAATCTCCTCAATTTGCTTAGCAATAATTCATTACTTTAGAAAAGTTGGATGGAAGATTTGATTCTTAACATTGTTGTCACGTATTTGAGAAATGCAGGTTCCATAAATTGTGAGGACCACACTCCTCTCAAAACAATTTGAAAAAGTTATATATTTAGCATAATTCTATTCGTATGATCATATGATACTCCAAATTTTTAAAAAATTTGAATATCATTTTAACAATTCTTTCGATACACATTAATTAACAATTACGTTGAGTTTAGTCCTTGTTTTAAAAGAATGTATAAATTATTTTGATGATAACAAAATATTTTGAACATAACAAATATTTTGAACAAATTTTGTGACTTATGACTGTAGCTCTTTTGACCAATGTTTATTTAAATATTGTTAAAGACTTAATTTAGAATCAATGATTATTTTTATGTTAAGATTGATCTAAATTTAAATTATGCTTTTGAAAACTCATATTTTCATTATTTAAATTATTCTAAATTATTTCAAATGATTTTGTTCGTCACAAAAGTTGCATCTACTTGTTCTCCAAGGCAATAATCCGTATATATACATGAGCTATTACAAGTTCTCATATGCTGACAAGAGAAGAAATTTACGGATCTAAATTCTTGTCAACCCTTGTTTTAGTGAACTTCTTTTATGAATTCTGAATATTTAAGTGCTCTTACTTGTAATCTATACTTTTATTGAAAGTTTTTTTTGCACTTTTAAGTTTGGGTAGGGAATCTCAAGAGAAGGTATTCTATCCTAAAATTTTTATAAAGACTTATACAGGATTATTGAATCTTTGAATCTTAAGAGAATAGTGAACTTCTGACACGTTGCTTGCAGGTATAAGAGAATGAATGTACTCCTTGAAGTAGATCTCCAAGGAAAAATCACTATAAATTTGTTTACATTCACTTCTGTATCCCTTTTAATTTCCATGTTCTAATTTGTCTATTTGTTGAAATTGAGATTGATTGTATTATTGGCTGGTTTGTTTTGTGTTTAAAGGTGAATCTATCTCTATTAGTTTCCACGTTTTAATTTGTCTACTTGTTAAAATTGAGATTGATTATATTATTGATTGGTTTATTCTGTGTTTAAAGTTATTCAACTTTTGCTTCTCAAAATTAATCTAATTTTCTAAAATGAAGCTTTTCTAAATCCAAAAAAACTTCTCGAACCCAATTCACCACTCTCGGATTGAGTCCTAAAGCTTCAAATTGATACAAGAGGCTACATGGGGGACAATACTGCGAGGCGTGATAGATTGTTATGTGATCAATTGCAAAGTATAAGATTTGAGTTCAAATTGCTGATACAGAAGTTGATATAGAAGGTTCATATGGACTTAACTCTCCAATCTCAACTATTAGCCTTCAGGGTATGGCTCAGCTGAAAATCATATCAAATAATACAATACCGGAAAAGAACACATCTTTTGTGCAGAATAATTGATTCTAACAAGTAATCTTGAAATGCAATCAAATATCCAGATGTATCCCTAATACATACAACGAATCCAGCATCTACGACAGAGAATGAGGATGGATCATGATTTACAATCTAGTACTTAATAAAATGTCTGCTTTCCTAGTTGAACAGTCATCATCTCATCCACTTTCCCAGCAGAACTTCGCATTTTTTGTTTTTTTTTTCCTCAAATTCTCTTTGTATTTCCCTTCCAACCTTCAAATCTGGAAGTGCTGTGCCCTCCCGGGATAGCAAGGCTTCTTGTTCTCCTCAAGCGGCTCTGCTGGCCGGGTGACATGAAACTTGAGTTTGAAAAAGGATTATATCAAGAATAAAGTGACCAAAAAAGATTCTTCTAAGTCTCAATCAAGCGATCCTAGCATATTAACAACTTTGAGTCACTAGACTCGATCACTAAATCAAGGACTGGTAAAATTACAAATAGAATATACGATCATACCACTAAAGGAGAAATACAAGGAGACTTGGTAAAGCTGCCATAGAGCCTCTCTCTTCAATCACTGTAAAATGGAAAGGGGAAGAAAGAATGCTTACTATACGGATCATAAGCAAATAAATGACCACAAAGGAACTGTGCTGGTGAGACCTACCAATTCAATCTGCTTTTGACATGCTGGAGAAGGAACCACTATGGCCGGGCTTCTCATTGAGACCACATGCTGACAGGACTGTGAATCAGAGAAATCGCTCCTCACAGAATGGTAAACATCTGACCGGGTGGTAGCAGATGTATCAGAAGTTCCTCTCTTGGCCCTAGTCATAGTACTAGCATTGGTCTCACCTGATCCAACTCCTGATACACCTGACTACAAAGTCAAAACAGAACAGATAAGACATGTACAAAAATGGAATGAAATTAAATGATTGAGGCATTGAGCCAACAGCAACAAGTTTTTGGATCTTCCTGTTCTCAATGGAAAATGATTTTAAGAAACAAAGTTATGATATTATTGCATTTTCTTTCTGGCTTATATGTCTCAGTTTCTTGTGGTGGGTAACTGCTGAAAATCATGCACCAGTGCAATAGAACAAATCGGATTAAATATTAGAAGAATTGATAATTTGTCATACGAATAGGATTAACAGGAAATATCCACAAAGGGCATCTTTGCACTTAAGGGAACATAAAATGTAAAGGAGGCCAAAGGAATATTCAAGTAATCCATACATTAGACAAGCCTTTGACTTGAACAATGATAATAGTTATATCATCTGTTCGGTTCTCATGTTCCAACCAATGTTTATATGCCTCTCCAGCAATGGCAGCACATGCATCTCGGGGATCTGAATAGCTTGCTGCCTACATAAAATAATTCATAGAATTTATTAAGAGATGTAAAAGGAGTCAAAACATAGTTTAAAGTTTACCTAAGAACTTCCTAACATCATGATCACAAATAAGCAAGGTTTAACCATTGGAGTCAGAAGCAAATCTAGCGCTAAAATTATGAAAGTTAATTTGGGCACATAATACTTTTTTCCCAAGCAACAATTATCTCGAAGAACTCAGTTTTCCAATAGTGAAAGTACACAGTCAAACTGTCACACTTCTTTATCAAAGAAACTCTTCCATGGCTAAAATCTCCACTTGAAAAGGAAAAAGAATAAATAACATCTGTATTCTGTGTGTATTCTAATAAACATATGCAAAGTGGAAACAGACAAATTATATGCCAAAGACATGATGAGCATCTATGACACCAGTTCATAAGAATTTTACTTTAGTCCTCTACTTCTATTGATTTTTCAGAAATAAGTGAAATACAAACCACTAGTGATGCTGAAAAAGAAACTTAAGGGTACCAAATACCTTTAACAACAAATAACTGTTTGAAATTTATCGGTACTAATCCTGGTGTAGGTAGCTCTTCATATAGATAGACATTAGAGTTATTTCACATTACCATGCAGTCACAGAATTTAACTACAAGCAGATAGCAGAATATACATTTAAATCTTCAGGTCTATGCCCTCAACACATTTCATACTATTTACATTAAAAGAAGTAGATGACAGGTCTTGTGACTGCTACAATAAGTCAAATTTAACCAGAAAATCAAATGTCTCCTGTTTAAACAATTTTTAAATACTTAGCAAAATTAAACACTGAAAGGGCCAGAGAAAGAATAAATGATGGAAGCAGATTAGATGTCGTACCATCTCAACAACAGTTTGGCTTGACATGAACTCAAATACACCATCACTTGCAACAACAAAGAAAAGATGATTAGGTGTAAGCTTAACTATGGACACCTCTGGAGCAGCAATGACACCAATAGTCTCTGCTAAACTATCTCCTATGCTCCTTGTAAATGCAGTTCCAGGATACATCCCGTTTGGAACCCACAACCTTGGGGGATCACCACCCTCACTCTCTTCATCACCCCAAGTTTGGATATCCGGATCCTTAAGCCCTTCCACCTGATCAACGCTCAACACCCTCGCCCCACAAAGTTTCACTCTCTCATATTCATCTCTCCGAAATGGGGTCTGATCAGAGGACAAATCCTCAGCAATAATGCGATTTCCATCCTTAACAGCTAGCACTGCTCTGGAATCACCAACATTAGCAACATAAAGGTGATTTCCCATGAGAAGCACTGTAATCGCGGTAGTTCCACTCAGAGAATCATCTATCTCACTACTATGCAATTCATAATTTGTTGTCAGGAATGCTGAAGTATAAGCCTCAACAGGGTCATCCAACAATGTAGGGTCATTTGACAATGTTTCTACCAGCCTATCCTTAACAAAGTTTGAACATTCGCTACCGAATTGACCATGCCCATCATAGACACCAAAGAAATGGATACTTGGGTTACCTTGAATCTGTGTTTTAATGCAGAACTTGTCTTGGTTTTCTTTATCTGGTGAGTCAGGGTAGTATCCACTCTGAGTGAGAACAGAGTATTCCAACATGAAGTTGTGTGAAGGAACGGGAGCAATCTCCAAAGATCTCTGAGTTAGTAGAAGCTTCCTTTGGGCACAATAAGGACCCAATTCTCTGTAGTCCCTGGAGCCAATTTCTGATGGAGCAGGGTAGTGGCTACAACACTTGCCATTTACACAACCCATAGTTTGAAAGAAAAGTTGTGCAGCCGCAAAAAGGCACCTAAAAGCACAAAATAAACCTAAGAGAAAATTTGCTATTTAAAACAACATTGGTACTCCAAGGTTGTACGTATAGAATTCCGGGTGCTTCTGTAATTCCGCATTGTAGGTTTTCATGTAATAATATGCTTCAATCCTTTTGCCAAACAGTTTTTGTAGAAGATGAACAAACCCTAAAAGCAAAATCAACCAAAGAACAACAGAAAATTGGAAAGTAGCGATTTTTAGATGGGAATTGTCAGCTAGGATTGGCAAAAACAAAAGGATTTTTTCAATTATGGAGCAATAAACAGGATGATCTGAGGAAGGGCACAGCTCAAAAGGGTAAGAAAACCCTAAAGCAACCCCACAAAGAAGACGGAAAAGGCAGAGGCATTTTGGTGTCTGATGAAGCTAAAAGGGGCTTTCGCATTAGGAACGTGCAGTGGGGTTCGCAAAAAAGCAGAAAAAAAGGAGGTTTGTACTTTACTTTGTGCACAGAGCTTAGGACCAAAGAACAGAGAGCATCGAAGGAAGGAACCCAAAACTAGATGGAAGAAGGTCCATAGAGAATGAGAGAGACACACAAAAAAAGGAAGAGAGGATTCTGAAATTCTCTATGTGCGCATGGACGGGAGTCTGAGAAAGTCCGCATTTCAAGAAAACATACAATGCAGTGAAGAATGATATTGGCAAATTCTATTTCTCACTTCCCGCTTCATCCTCTCGCTGGTACTCCTTCAAGGGGTGCCATACTCACATATTTATTTTTGGATAATAAAAAAAATTTATTTATTTTTGTTCACTTAAATTTCTAAGGCCATTATAGTATTTGCGTGACAAACACAACTCTTCCAAATTTATAAATGCTTATAATTCTAAAAGACTGAGGTTATTATATAAATAATCTCAACTTAATGGAATGATCCAATGTACACAAAAGTTTGATGTGTACGATATCTTGTGAAATGATAGAGACGGGACCTTAACGTGATTGGTTTTTAATCTCTAAAGTTTGAAAAATAAAAAATTTTATATTTCTCTCTTTTTATCTAATATTATAATTTTCGATGGATTAAAATATTTTTAATAAAATATATTTTCTTTAACTTTATTTCACGAAATTAATTATAGATAAATAAATAATGTCATGTACACGAATTTTTGACATATACTTCTTATTTCTAATTTTAATTATTGAATCATGATGTGAAAAGTAACTCCATGATGACAGATCAATGTGAGTTCATGTTAATGTGAAAGATTGTCATGTGTCTTTAATTTTGATTGTAATATGTTACGATGCACACACAGACACTTCATATAGTAGTCATGTTCATGTGTCTGTATCATTTTCAATATCGACACGAAATATATCGGGATCGTGTTCATAATTTCAAAAAATTTAGACATTCGTTATTTATTTCGATACGTATGTCAAGTTCTATTTCGGGACCGTATCTGTAAATTCAAAAAATTCTGACACGTATTTCCTATTTCAACACGCGTGTCAAGTTCGAATTCTAATTTATTATTTGTTATGCCCTATTATGTAATATTATGAGTATTTATTTTCATATGAAAAAATAATAATTATAATATATATTTATAAATAAATATAATATTTTTTAATATTTA
>JANHAO010005637.1:0-22425 GCA_026873985.1 Saraca asoca | reverse complement strand
TGAATAAGTATTTTTGATTTAGTCTTTCTTTCCTAAAATTAAACCTTAAGCCTCTTAAAAACACTTTATTTATTGGGATTGTAATTTGAATGCACCTAGTAAATCTCAGCATTATGATAGTACAAAAATAGGGAGAGGTGAAGAATAAGGGTGTTAAAAAAAATAAAAATTTAAAAAAAGAGGCTAAAAAAAAGTAATAGCAAAAAAATTACTGAAAAAAGTCTTTGCTCTGAGTACCTAAATTCAAGATCTAAAGTCCTTTGGTATGAGTGCCTAAATGTCTGCACCTCAATGAGATAGAGCATAAAATGCACTCACTGGTAAAAAAAATAAAAAAAATAAAGGGCAAGGTAAGCTAGGGAGATCTGAAGGATGAGGATCTTACTTGAGTCTCTTGAGAATCATTTTGGTGTATGAAGATTATAGTAACAATGGATGATATGTATAATACAGAGGTAAAGGTTTGATCTTAGGAAGGTGAAGACTAACTCTTAAATGCTTATTTAATTTTCTATTGATATCTTACTGATTGGGAATAGAATTAATTTTGCCACATCTGCTTGTTTAAATTGAGAGTGTGAATTCTCCCCTTTCTTAATGTGCTCATATGCTATAATTTGCTTGGGGACAAGCAAAAGTTCAAGCATGGAGGAGTTGATAAATGAGTAAAATGTCTACAAATATGTTGATTATCACCTCTTGATTGGTTATTAATTTGTGGTTTTAATGTACTTTTTGCTTCAATTTAGTTAGATTATTCTTGGTACTGCTATAGTCTACATTTCTCTTTTTAGGTTAGCAAAAGAGGCTTTAAAAGGAGATGAAAAAAACTCAACTTTGGAGCATATTTGGATCAAGAAGAAGATATGAAGAGTTTAAGTTAATTGTGGAAAGAAGTTAAAAGAAATCATGAAGCCAGTGCTGAACACGGCCTGGCTGTGTCCTGAAGCACGGCCTTGTTCGGTGCAACAACCAGTGGCCTTCTAGAAGCCATCTAGCCCAAAACAAGGGCTGCCCATGTCCTAGAACACAGCCATGTTCCAAGCCCAAAAACTGCTATATAAGGGCGTATTCCAAGCAACCTGAAGACATAATTAGGATTAATTAGTTTCTCTAACTAGGATTACTTAAGAGCTCGAGTTTTCTTACTTTCTTAGGAGTTTTTTTTAGTTTAATCTAGGATTCTTTCTTTGCTTAAAGTCTTTTCAAGAATTTTGGTTACTTTCATTATAGTTTTCTTCTTTCTTCTTCATTTTTTCTTTTATTCTTTCTTTCTTTCTATGTTTTGAACCTTATGCAATTTATTTCATTAATGAATATGATTTTTATTTCTAACATGTCTGAGTACATCTTTATTCTAGGATTGGGAATATCCCAATTATGAATCTTTAATGTTATTAATGAATTTTCTATTATGATTACATGATTTAATTTGATTTAACTATTATGCCAGCAATGTTCTTGACAAAGTATTTGGCCAATATTTTATCTTGTCTTAGGTAGATAGTTGAAGTACCGAAAGGAGAAAATTATCACCAAAAAACTAATAGTTGAATAAAAAGATTTTAATCACGAAAGTAGATTAAGTTTCTTTAGGATTTTATTTGGTTTGCATAGATCTTAAAGGGTTTCAATTAATCTAAACTACGAAAGTAGGCAATTGGGTTAATTTAAATACTATTATTAGACCTTGACAGAGGCTATTGATTAATTTAGGCAAAACCATCCTCAATTAAACAAGTAATTATAATAGGAAATAACTTAATTCATTATTAAAGAACATAATTGCAGTGAAACCTCAATCCTAGGCTTTTATTATTATACTTTGCTTATTATTTGCCTGTTGCTTTTACATTAGACCTTTCTATTCTTATTTGATTTAGGCATCTTAAATTATAAACATCTGGTAATTGATAATAAAGATCCCTATGGAACTCGACCCGTATTCATTGGATTGTACTACAGCTATGCCATGCACTTGCAGAATAAAATAATACACATCAAGTACACATATTTATTTTATTTTTAGTTTGACATTCTATTTCATTTCATAGATAGAGCTGGTAAGGCCAAGCTGATACATGGAGTAGAGGAACTTGAAGTGCTTAGCCAATTTGCTACTATGGATGGCCTCAAGAATGACCTCAAATTTGATGAGGACCTCCTACGCTCTCACAAGCTCACTCTTGCTTTGAACATCGAACTCCTTAATAGCAACAAGGACATCAAAGCTCGTGGAGTTAAGGTGGTTGGCCCAAAAAACTTTCAAGGGTATGCAAATATGGTGAGACTCAACCTTTTCATACTATTAGCCCCCTTTTTCTACCTAGTTTGTTGACCTTGCTACTGCCATGACCACAATAGCTCCTACTGTGGCTATAGCCCCTGTTGCCACAAGTCAATCTTCTTCCTTGGTAGTAGCAATAAGGACCTTGTAGCTATTGCTTCCCATTTCACAACTTGAGGTGGTTGAGGCCTAGATGAGCCAATGAGAGCTCTTACTAGTGTGGGTTTAATTACTCCTAGAGATGGGGCAAAGGCAAAATCTCCATCCAAACCCCCTGCCAAGAAGTAAAAAGTGGATAAGGGGAATGAAGTGGTGGCCACAATAGAATAAATGGCACTTGAGGTCGTGTCCCAAGAGTAATATGATAGCTTCAGCCCTAAGGCAGGGGATTATTATGACTTCTACTGAAAGAACATAGACTTGATCCTGGGGACCCACACCAAGCTATTGGAGTCAGAGGAGATGTTTGGTGAATGCTTGATAGGCTATATAACTCGTCATGGTATGCTAGTAAGTTCAGTTCTTTCACCTTAGTTCTTTTGCTTTTGCAAGGTAATTTAACTGTTTGGTTTCCTAAAGTGCACTAGGGACAATAAACCTAAAGGACACGCTCTTATCTTGGGAGGAGGATAAGAAGAAGCTTAAGAGTGACCTGGCCATTATGACAACTAAGGTGTTGGGACTAAGGGACAAAACACAGCTACTCAAGACCTAGTTGAGAAATGCTAAGGTAGCTAAGAAGGAAGCTAAGGAGGTTATATTTCATGAGGAGGCAAATCATGAAATTGTCATGTCCACTCTATTTTAAATCTCAACAAGGTCATCAATGAGCTATCATGAGTGAAAGATGAGCTGGATGTGATGGTTTGGTAAGCTGAGGCTAGTGAAAAAAGAGAAAGAGGCCACGACATAGAGAGTAGAGGCTGTGGAGAAGGAGAAAGAGGCAGCCAAGAAGGAAGTTGTTCAAGCAAAAGAGGAGACTGCTCATGTTAGGGCAGAAACCGCTATGCTAGTTGCTAAAGCAGATGTAGATGCGATGTTTAAAACCACTGTTGGCTTCTTGTACACCTTCTGGAAGAAGCATCTGAAAATGGACTTCTTCTTTTTTGGTGGGAATGTTCACTAGGCTATTAAGGACTTTGAGGAAGCAGCAAAGGTAGCTTCTCCAACTAATGGTGCAAAAGTCATAGATAGAGTGGCTCCTACTCAAGGCATGTAGGCCACTGGTGGAATAACTCAAGAAAAGAGCAGCTCATAGGTCATGGTTATCGATGACCAAATGATGGATAAACTACTCACCTGATATGTCAACCCTCCAACCCACTGAATATGGCTCCTAAGGACCAGCCTTCCTCCTAGGTCATGACTGTTGCAAGCTTCTCTTGTAATTTTGAGTTTAATTTCTTGAATTTTCATACATACATTCACCTCGTTGATTAAGGCTTTTTATGAACTTCTTTTTTTATAGTTCTCTTGCTTTATTTTTTAATGCCAAGTTGAAAGCTCAATAGGTGCAGACAATAACTCAAAGGTTAACATGAATGCACCTCAGCTCACAAACCATGGCTTCATAAATATTAGTCAAGTTGAATGTCCAATAGGTTACAAACAATAACACATAGGTTATGATGAATAGATCTCAACTAGCAAAACATGACTTAATAAATATTAGTCAAGTTGAATGCTTGGTAGGTTGCAAACAATAACACATAGATTAACATGAATGGACCTCAACTAGCAAACTATGACTTTTTTGGGGTTAGAACCAAGATGAATGCTCGGTAAGCCATAAACGACGACTCTTAGGTTGACTTGAATGGGCCTCAACTAGCAGACCATGACTCTTTTAACCTTAAGAATAGCTCACTTCCTATATAATACTTTGTTGAAAATTTATTCAATAATAGATAAATACCAACATAAAAATGTGAGGAAAAACATGGGTGCTTTTATTAATATCTAAATACATTACAGGATTAGATGGGTGAGCTTAAATTTATTGAAAATATGGACATAAATGTTTAGCATTCCAAGCTCATGAAACTTCAGCTCCATTCATATTTGTTAAGTAATAAACTCTGTTTCCCAAGTCTTCCTTAATGATGTATGAGCCCTCCTAGTTTGGACCTAATGTCTTGTCACTAGCTTTGTGAGCTCCAAGAAGAATAAGGTGTAGTATGGGATCACTAATTTTGTAGTTTCAAACTTGGACCTTCCTATTGTAGCATCTTACAACCCATTATTGATAGGTCACGATCCTGAGGGGAGTTATTTCTCTTGTCTCTTCTGCAAGGTCAAGGTTTGCAGCAAGTAGCTGATTATTATCCTTGGATTAAAGGTAGCTCCTCATTGTGTAGTTACCTCAAGTTTTGCTGAGACCATGGCCTCAGATCCATGCACTATTGAGAAGGGAGTTTCTCCTGTGATGCTATGAGCTGTGGTTCTATAAGCCTAGTGCACCTTCTATAGCTCGTCTACCTATGTTCCCTTCTTGGCCTCTAACCTAGTCTTCAAGATCTATTTGATGATCTTGTTAACAACCTTGACTTGTCCATTAACCTGAGGATAGTTTACAACTAAGAAACTCTTCACAATCTTGAGATTGTTGAGGACTTAATAAATTGCTTGCTATTAAATTGGGTCCCATTGTCAGTCATGATCTGCTAAGGAACTCTAAACCTATAAATAATTTAGTCAACATGAACTTTTTATCTTTGGGGTAGAGATCTCTACTAGTTCTGCCTCTGTCCACTTAGTGAAATAATCCACAACAATCATTGCATGCTTGCACTCCTTGTAGCCTGTAGGGAGTGGTCTAATTAGGTCCATGCCCTAGATCGCGAAAGGCCATGGATTGATCATATATTACAGGTAGGCTAGTGGAGCTTATGGGACCTTGGCAAACCTCTAGCACTTGTCGCTCTTCCTAACGAAGTCAATGGCATCCTACTTCATTTTAGGCTAATAAAATCCCTATTGAAGTGCTTTTTGAGCTAGAGATAACCCCCTGGCATGATTCCAACAATGCTTGATGTGAATCTTCTTCAAGACAGTGTCACAGTCATGGCCATCTATGTATCTTAGGAGTGGAGTTGAAAATCCCCTTTTATATAGCATGTCAACATAGATGCAATATCTAGTTATTCAAACTTACAAATGATGTGCTTTTACCTTATCTTCTAGTAGCTTGTTATCTTGCAGGTAATCTAAGATCATACCCATCCATGACTCCTACATCATGGCAATTGCCATCATGGTATCTTTCTACTTCATGCTTGGCGATGGAAGGAACTCCATTGGCATTGCCCCCAAGAAGTCTACATCTTTTATTGTAGCCAAGTGAGCTAATGCATCTGCATGTGTGTTCTGGGCTTACAAAATCTGATTGAGCTCATATCTCTGGAAAGAATCAAGCGATTCTTGAGCCTTTTGAAGGTAGATGGCCATCTTGAACCCCCAGGGTTTGATATTCAACTTACACCTGACAGACTACAAGCTAGGAATCACTAAATATCATTAGACTTTCAGCTCACATTTCTCTTGCCAAGTAGAGCCCTGCCAACAATGCTTCATATTTTGCTTTATTATTTATGGCCTGAAAATCAAATCTCAATGCACAAAGGATTTTATGTCTACTTAGGCTGATCAAAAGCACTCCTACCCTAACCTTTTGCTCACTTAACAACATGTCAACATCTAACTCCCAATATGGACCTTTTAAGGCCTCTACATCCTTTTCTATGGGCCTTGTGAACTCTGTAATAAAATTTGCCAAGGCTTGTCCCTTGATTATTGGTTTTAGTCTGTACTTAATATTGAATTGGGCTAGCTTGATTGCCCACTTAGGTAGATAACCTGAGGCATCTTCCTTCCATAATATCTACTTAAGTGGGAACTAAGTGAGCACCTCAATGCCATGCACCTGAAAGTAAAGTCACAACTTCCTTGATGCAATCATGAGGTAGTAGGCAAGCTTCTCTATTAGCAAGAACCTTTTCTTAGCATCTAGTAGCCTCTTACTCACATAATAAACTAGAAATTTAACTCCACCTTATTCTTATATTAAGGCCACATTAAAGGCATCCTAAGATACTCCCAGGTAAATGATGAGCTTCTCACCTTCCTTTAGTTTAGACGAAAGAGAAGCTCAGCTCATATATTCCTTTAGTTGCTAGAAAGAAACCTTGCACCACTCAGTCCACTCAAACTACTTTGCTTTCTTTAGTATATCAAAGAAGGGGATGCACTTGTTTGTTGCTTTTGAGATAAATCTATTAAGTGCTATGACCTGGCCACTAAGGCTCTATACATCCTTGATTTTGGTAGGGGATATTATGTCAATAAGTGCCTTGATCTTCTCAAAGTTTGCCTCAATTCCCTTGTTATTGATCATGAATCTAAGGAACTATCCTGAAGCCACCCTAAATGCACACTTAAGTGGATTCAATTTCATCTAATATCTCCTTAGAATTTGGAACTTTTCCCCCAGATCACACATATGGTTAACGACCTGTTTAGACTTCACCAGTATGTCATCTGTATACACCTTCATTATCTTCCCAATCTATTCCATGAACATCATATTAACTAACTGCTAGTAGGTCACCCCTGTGTTCTTCAGTCTGAAAGGCATCAGCTTATAATAGTATAGCCCATGGTTAGTGATGAATGACGTGTGCCCTTATCTTATGGGCTCATGGGGATTTGATTGTACCCTAAGTAAGTATCCATGAAGCTGAGGAGCTAAAGACTAGTAGTTGCATCCATGAGCTGATCAATCCTTGGTAGAGGGAAGCTGTCTTTTGAACATGCCTTGTTGAAGTTCATGAAATCAATGCAAGTTCTCCATTTCCCTTTCTTTTTCTTTACAAGCATAGGGTTAGCTACCCAGGTCGAGTAATGAGCTTCTTGAATAAACCTATTAGCTAAAAGTTTATCCACTTCTTCCTTGAGAGTAACATAACAATCAATAGTCATTGGCCTCCACTTCTAGGAAACTGGCTTGTGATGAGGGTCAATGTTGAGCTTATGTGACATGGCCTTGCGGTCAATCCCTACCATGTCTTCATGGCTCCAAGCAAAGATGTCCAAGTTTTCCTTATGAAATTAAGCTAGTTAGGCCTTCACATATAGAGACAAGTTTTTTCCCAACTTGAGGCATCTTTCAGCATCTATCTCGCTAACTTGTACATCTTCAAGCTCCTCCATTGGACTAATCACTTTTTCTGCATCCACTTTGCAAGGGTCAAGGTAATGGCTAACCTCTATTGTGCTTACAGCTCGTGGTTCTCTGCCAAAAACCACATTAACCTTCTTCCCTCTCACCCCTTGCTTGACTACATCCTCATAGCAACATAAACCTATGCAATTCTTACCTCGCACACATCCAACTCCAATGGGGATTGGAAATCTTATAGTAAGCATCTTAGTTGATGTGACCATGTCCAAGTCATTCATTGCAGGTCTCCCTAGCCCCATATTATATGTTAAGGGATAGTTGATAATCAAAAATTTTGCCAAGATGATGGCCTAAAGATCTAAATCTTTGAGAGTAATAAGGAGCCTGATCCACCCTACTGGTATTATGACATCTCCTTGAAGCCATAAAGGGGCTTTAGGGAAGGCTTCAATTAGCTTGTGCTTAAACCTATCTGCTCAAAGCATCCCATGTACATGACATTTACTGAGCTACCGGTATCGATCAATATTCTTTACACCTTCACATTGCCAATTCTAGCTTGGATGACTAGTGTATCATTATGGGGAGAATGTACTTTTTGTGCATCTTCATCCATAAAGGTGATGCTATCCATGGCCATCCTTGTTTTCTTGGCGAGTCCTTCAAATTCACAGTGTCCCATGCGCAGGATGTGATTTGCTTTTTGCACATAGTGTTCGTGCGACCTATTTGAGGTACCTGCGATGTGAGGCCTGTTGTGCATCATGAATATGGTTCTTACTATAGGTGGTTGCTCTTGCTTGCAAGCCTACTAGGGATGCTGTTGTACTAGTTATTGGGGCTACTTAGGTTGTTATCTTGTAGGTTGCACCACATAGTCTTTTAAATGACCTCTCTCAATCAGATCCTCAATTGCATCTTTGAATGCCCAGCAATCTAAAGTATCTTGCTTGACTTCATTATAGTAGGCATAAAACTTATCTTTGTTTCTAAACTTGTTGGGAGTCTTCATAGGATTGGGCTTCCTAAAGTCCTCCCTATTTTTCTCCGTTGCAAATATCCTATCATAAGTGTTTGACAGGACATTGTAGCTATCATGGTGACCTTGCTCATTCTTGGCTTTCTTTGTACCTTGATTATTTGAGTCATCCTTCTAACTCTCCTTGTCATTTTTTCCATTGCTCCTTTTTTTACTTTAGTTGGAGCTACTCGTCTCGTCCTTCAGATTGGACTTCTTAGGGCCAAAGGTCTCTTTCCATTTGATCTCTTTGGCAGCTCACTCATAAAACTCACCTAGATCCCTCATTGGAGACTTGTATATGCTCTTGTATAACTTTCCATCCTTGTGGAGTCTTACTGAGATCACTATAAAGATACTCTCATCTAAGGGATTCTCCATGTTACTGACTTTTCATTTGAACCTAGTAATGTTGTCTTTCAGTAACTTGTTCTTCCACTAAAAAACCATTACGAGGTGGTAGGATGGCATGAGCTGCCTTCTTAGTGCCTTGTACTGGTTGATGAATTTCCTTTAACACTCTTAACAACTGTCAATGCTACAAGCTAGGAGACTCCTAACCCTTTTTTAAGGTATGTCTCCAAGAGTGGCTAGAAAGATATGACACTTGACCAAAGAATTAGTTGTCTAAAGATCCATCGATACATTGAATGTGAAAAGGTGGTTGTATGGTCACTATCCTTACCTGTGAGGGAGAGGCTCTGTCTTGATCTCCCTAGTGAATGGCATCCTTTCCTCGTAATGATCTCAACTGTCCTGAGCAAGAGGGCATTTTTCCAACTATTGTACCCTTTGAAGCAGCTCTTCTACCATCAGGTCCTAAGCCTCAGATCATCAGCTGGGAGATCACTAGCTCTTTACACTTCTCTACCTTCTATACCTGTGATCCAATATGTATCGATCCAGAATATGCCCTTGACTAGCCCTATTAGAGCCTCCAACTCAATGTGAATCCCCACGTCATTGATTATCTCCATCATTATCCTCATGCCACACTGTGACCCAAATACGCTCATGGCTGACCTCTATGGTCCTGTCCCTATCTGAGTTCACCCAGACCCTTGGGCCCATAAAGCAAGGTGTGATATCATCCTTTTGAGCTCGGAGGACCTTCGACCTAGGCTATATGTTGGAAGAGCAAACTAAATCAACACACTAAGATACTTCTCTAATTGGTCTCTCCTTTGGAGGTGGCACTTCTTCGCATGGCTATTGGAGTGCTTCTTTGGGTGTAGCAACCTCAACTTGCCTTTGCGCACCCTGGGTTGTCCCTGAGCCAACACCCTAGCCCCATCAACCAGTTCTCTCACTTTCTTCTCAAGTTCTTCCTGACATTGATGCCACACTTGCGCTCTATCAATACTTGTAGTGGGGACAACAAAAGTGCCTGCCACAAGAAGAATTGGGCTTCCAACTGGTGATATATCCCACTGCTGTTCCATGTGACTCTCAAGTTGGTCAACTACAACGTCTGAACTCCTAGTGCTTCTTCCTCTAGCCATTGCAATAGAGTGGAAAACTAACAAGATTGCAGTTTAGGGCATTTCTTCTAGCGCCAAAATGTTGATGTGCAAATCTAATCAATTAAAGTCTAAAGCCCTAAACTACAAGATAACAAGAAAAGAAAGAGAGGAAAAACAAGAAGACACTAAAAAGTTTTTAACATTGTTCGGCCTAAATCAATGCTTACATCCATGATTGTTCATTTCTGTGCATTTTTTGGCCGAGTTATAGTATCTGTTGATTGTCTCTCTTTTGTACAATGATTTTAACCCCCATTTGTAGTGGCTGGAGCATTATGTAATTGATTAGACTTATGTAACAGACAATAATGGATATTATTTAATTTGGAAATGAATTTCCATAATTAATCTTCAACTGTCATCCTCAATGACCTAATGGCTGGGAAAGCGTGCTTCGAGGTGTGAGCTAAACCTCATACTCAATGGCTTGAAACTACACGTAAAGTTACTTTGACCTCTGTTGACCAGCAAGCTGAATTCACATTTGGTGACCTAATGATTTGCTCAAACAACCTCAACCTTAGACGAACTGGACCTTTATCAGCTAAGCTTGTCCATTAGGCTTTTACCAGTCCATTTGTATGGCACCAAAAATATCTACAACAAATGTATTTATAACAAAAAATAGAAACATATTTTATACATAATATTACATTTTAATTTTACTTTTAAACTTCTAAATAAATAGATAAAACTACACTTTGAACAATATTATTATATATTGATTGAATGATTTAATATTTTCTTTGAACAAAGTAAACATTATTTATTGTTATTATTATTATTTGTTAATAATAATAATTTATTTTAAAATGAGTTTAAAGCTTAGATATAATATTCATGTTTTTCAAATATATTTAATCTAACTAAATTACTAATTATATGCTATGTTAAGCACGGGGGTTGATGCTAGTTTTTATAGTTTTAAGTCTGTTCTGAAAATGACTCAAGTTTGTCAACTTGAAAAAAAAAATAGTTCCTTATTTCATTTTCAAAATTTTAGGAGGATATTTCATGTCCTATAATTTATTAATTAGCATACCAAGGACAGGACAATTGCAACTTTTAGCGGGGCAAGTTGACTTGGTCAATTTTTTATTTGACATCACAGGCATTGCATAATTTGTCCTTTTTCAAATAATAATTTTATTATATACAGTTATGCTATGATCTGAAATCATAATATTATTATTATATATGATTTAATAAATATAATATTTTATAATTTTATTTTTCAACGGCTATAATTTTTTATATGTATTCATAAGTTTTTTATTTTGAACGTGATTAGTAATTTTAATTTAAAACAATGCATACAATTATAAAAATTAACTTGATTCCTCAGCTTTAAACATTTCAAGATATTAAATTGACTTGCGTGGCTCTCACACGTCCCTTTATGCAAAGTACTAAAACGCGAATCAGAAGATAAGCTGAATCTGAGTGGTATATCTACTTATTGAGCCTTCATTTATACGGAGAGGGAATTGAATATCTTGAATTAAGCTCTCACACATACGCGCCACAGTGGCTGCATGCATGCTGAGGTGACTGACTAGTAAGGGAAAATTCTTGTGTGTCTTAAATAAGCCAAAGATTTTAATTTTAAAAGAGATATACTACAACAATTGAAAATTCTCATAAAAGTAGAATCTCCTATTAGTTTTTGTCAATCTTCTCATCGTAAAATAAGGAAATTGATTGCTCCTCGATCATGTCAAAGTGACTTAACAAAATTACTGAGTGATATCGTTTGTAAATCAGAAGACATAAACTATAAAATTTGGAGCACAAAATGCAATTCTTTGACAAGTAATCAATATGTTAAACTTGAGGATCTTTAGAGAGAGACAAATTACTCGTTAGAGTAATGTTATACTAACTTTTATTTGTTTACAATATCTTACTCAATTATACATATGTTGCAGTTTTGATTTAAACCACCTGGCGAGATTCTATCGACTCATAACTGCAAGTTTGTACTATTAACATTTTTCCTATTTGAATTCCTAGTTCTAAAAATATGAATAAAGAAAGTGATGTGATCTATATCTTTGGTTTATTTTGAAAGAGTTTATTGGGCAAGAGGGGTAAATTGGCAATTACGTTAAAAATATTTTGAATAAAACGTTCTGAACTTAATATTTTTGCTCCAAAAATATTTTAAATCTTGGTCAGTTTAAAAGAGAAGGTAGCTCAGCACCATGACAACTATTACATGAAGAGACAGAATCAGCAAAATCATTCAATTCAGGAAATTCAGCATTCAGCTCATCATCACAATTTCCCTCAACTAACTCTTTAGCAAGTATATCTATGCTAGAAGCAGAATGCTCCTCCATTGGATGCCCTATTACTGGTTGGGGTTGGGGATCAGTTTGCTCATCTTGCAAGGTCTAGCTAGGGCCTTATTGTTGCAACTAATTGGATGAAGAAGCCAATTTTCCAATTCTAGCCTCCAAGTTCTGAATGATAGCTTTTGTCTTCTGTTGAAATGCTTCTATTCTTTGCTGAAACCAAATGTTGTTGGCTACCATTTGGTTCACAATATCCTCCAATGTTGGCTTAGTATTGGCAGGTATTGGATCTTGTTGCTGCTGTATAGGTGGCTGCTACTTTTACTACCAACTTGGCTGTTGGAATTGCTACTGATATGACCATTGATAAGGCTGCTGGTATGGATATTGGGGCTACTGAAATGGCTACTGGTGAGGCTGCTGATATAGATATTGGGACTGGTGGAATGGTTGCTAGTCTGGCTATTGATATGGCTACTGAGGTGCAGGGTATGGTTGCTGGTATTGGGTCTATCAAGAAAAGTGCTTCGCACAACAACAATAGCAGGATGAGCTTGGTCAAAATCTTCCTATTAATGAAATATAAGACAAGACTCTATTGGCTGAATTGGGGCAAGTCCTTGTGTAAGTATTGTCCATTGTCTCACTAAAGAGGTTAACTCACTAAGCTCATGCTTCATCTTTACAGAACCAATTTTCTCTCTTTTTTTTTTCTCAAATTGATTAACTAGACTTCTCCTAATCCTTTCAAGCAATTCAGAATCAAGTTCCAATAGATCAAGATAGTGAGAAACTCTAGCAATCAAACACTACACAAATACTACACATAAGGGGCTGAAAAATTATAGGAAAGCTAAAAACACAACAATACAACAACAAAGGCTAAAAGTTACTCAAAACAGCAACAATTAACATATGTACACATTTTTAAAAATTGTAGGACCACCACCACATGAAAACTACACATATGGGGAACCTAAAAATTAAATTAAAAATCTTGAAAAAAAATAAAAAGTGGTTTAAATAATGGAATTTGGCTAAAAGAGGTGGTAGCTCATGGCAAAGTGATGAGCCTTGATCAGCACATTATCCTCTATATGTCCACCAAATTTCAACTCATTTCGAGATGATGGTTCCAGCAAGGAGCAATGCAATAGTAATGTAAAAATAGAAACCAAAAATAGGGGAAAATGACAAAGGTGGCTACAGAAACAAAATGTTAGTGATGTTAGTAGATAAAATACTCCTAATAAGATTAATAAAATCAAAATGATCCCCGACAATGGCACTAATGTTTTGGCTGGCTGTCAAACCAAGTCAAGATTAGAAATTTATAAGTAGAACTACCTAAATTATTTGTAGTATAGACAACACTGGGTTGAACCCAAAGATCATTCGTGTATGATATCAATCAAATTAGGAGATGTAAATAGGGGTTTGGAAGAAAACTACACTAATAGAAACTACACTAACATGCAGAAATAAAAATGCAAGAAGATAAACTAACTAGCCAAGGGAACCAACTTGAGATTAATGAATCCTTGATCACTAAATGTTCATCTAATTGTTGAAAATCATAACAAGAAGCCTTGGAATGATTAATGAATATATCCTAAGTAGTCAAGATTCAACCAAGCAAACAACACATCAAAAGCTCAGTGCATTGCTTAGTTTTCCTATCCTCTTCCTAATATTGATTATTAACCAACAATCACATAACATCTAAATTAAATGAAGCCATTCAACTCAGATATTCTTTGCAAAATAGAGAGGAAAAAGGAAAGAAACGGCTAACAATTGAATGCAAGAATGAAGCAACAAAACCTTAACATTAATCTTCAAGTTTGCAGCCCCTTAGACTAGTTACAACAGTTTAGCCTTCCATGGAGGCAGAAAACACAAAGAAAAGAAGAAGAAAATGTGCTAACCTAATGCTACCAAAAACTACACTAAAACTACTCTAAAACTAAACTAAAAACTGAACTAAAACTTCTTTTCCAAAATGGTTTCACCCAGGTAGAAGAAGACAGTTGTTGGGTAGGTGAAAGGCAATGATTACTGGTCTAGTTTTGCTTACTGCCACTACCTTACATGTTTTAGCTCTTTGGCAAACTACTTCTTTTCATTTTTCTTCAGACTTATGGGTCTCCAGCTGGCTGAGTGCAAGTTGGAGCAAGAGATGGTGCAATGGGCTCAAGATCCATGTCAATTGGGGCCTAGAAAGTCCAATTCTATAGAGCCCATTTTCATAGCATTTCTATCTTGAATTGTAGCTCTAGTTTCATACCTAATTTGATGTTTTCAAGTCTAGAAGTCTTCATAGGAAATGTGGCCTTATGTCTCAGCTTCCATTTGGGCTTAATTTTACCTCAATTGGACTTGTATATCTCTAGATATTGTTTGTTGAATGCATAGATGTCAGGCTACCAAGGACAGGGCTGAGATAGTATTCTGATTCTGAATTGAGCTCCAATTTTGTGCGACCAATTGTGTGATTCAGCTTTTGTAGTCTCATGAAAGTTCTAGATGTCTCTCTTATCTTTCCTACAAACAAGAATCATATCAATTGGATAAGTGTAGCTCGAGATATGTCTATATATAATTTTTTAATTTTATATTGGAAATTAATTCAACATAATAAAAATAAATATTAAAATTGATTAAAATGAAGTTGATAATATTGAAATAAATAAAATGCATTTTTATAAATTTAATTATAATATTGTCCAAAATATTTACAAAATGAAATTAAAAAATAATACAAAATTAAGGATTTTCCAAACATTAGTGATTTGTTCATCCGACTACTCCTCTTCGCTATCCACGAATGCTAGAACACAAGTTCAAGACATTAAAGATGGTCTTGAATTTCAATTCACTCAACTTCAACTTCCCTTTAAGACTCGCAATCTCCCTAGCACGACCCAACAATTCCTGCTTAGAGGCTACTTCCCTAAGAGTCATCTCTTCATTTAGAGTTATGACTCATTGTTCTATCTCATCCTTGCTAACAACCCCAGAGGAAGAGAAAGGACCACACAATACTCCATCTCCATCTCCTACTCTTATTTATTCTTTTTCCAACCTAAAATATCAACCTATTACTAACTCTATTTTTGTCTATAACATATGTATAAATTTTCTTAAATATAATCCTACTCCTATTTATTTTTTTCCACCTAAACATAATACTAGCTCTATTTTTTTTATCTAACATAGCTAAAAATTTCTTAAACACAATCCTACTCCTCCTTTTTCCAACCTAAACCTAAAGCTATTACTAACTCTATTTGTTTTCTTAACATAGTTACAAATTTTCTTAAACATAATCCTATTTCTATTTATTTTTTCATTTGAACATAAAACTAATATTAATATCACAAATCCAACAACACGTATTATTAAAAATGTCCCAACAAGATAGATTCATCATCTAACATTTTCTAATACAAAGAATCAAGTAAATATCACAAATGCATCAACACTTACTCACAAAAATATTCCAACAATACATATTCAAAATCAAACATTTCCAACATAAAGAATCAAATATCACAAATGCAACAACACATACTCAGAGACAATATTCCCACAATTTTTTTCCCAACATCTAACATTTTTCAACACAATCAACCAAATATCACAAAGGCAAGAACATAGATTCATAGTAATGTAAATACTACATAAATCATGGAGGACATGTAAAAATAATTGGTGGAATCATGCTTATTTGCACAAAGGATGAATAGGCAGGGTTTGGTGGCCAAATGAAGTCACAACTAGAGGCAATAGAAGCTTCATAGGATAATAATGATGGACAATGACAATGGAGTGAAGAGATGAAATGAGGAAGGAGAAGAAGAAAATGGCTCTATTTTTTAACCAGGTTTTTGCCTTTCCTGTGGGTTTTCCTATGGTTATAATCAAGGAAAGCAAGTAAGATAGTGTATTTCACCTTTCCCATGGTTATAGCTGGTGGGCACAAAATTTTTTGTGCCTAATTTTCTATATGCCATATCCCACGATTTCTTACATTTTCGTATCTACAAGAAAATGAATGATATTTTGTAGTGTATAATCCACTAGTTGCTTGAAGAGTTACAATCACTCATTCCTCACAACCTCTTTTACAATAGCTTCCACTGACTTTTCACACAAATCCTAATTTTAGCATTCTCACATAGCTCTCAATCCCTATCTATCAAAATCCTACCAACAAAGATGATTAATTTCCTCTCAATCTCTTATCAGTGTTTACAAAATGAAGATATTTAGAAACAAACAAAAAAAGGTTTCTCCCACAAGAGAATTACAACTCAAATGGCTAACACTCAAGATTGTAGATTTACAAGTTTGAGCACAAAAGAGGAATATGAAAGGTATGAAGACTTTGAGCACAAAAGCTTGTAAGCACTTGAAAGTATATGACTTCTCTAACTTTTTCAATTCTATTTGAGAGGCTTTATATAGACTTGGATTTCATGTGATCGTTATTATTTGTCTAGCAATACTTGGAGTTGATGTGGATCACTTTTTCTTTGAAAAAAAAGACTTTAAGGATTCCCTCTATTGATATTAATTTTTTTTTTTTACTAACTGTTTGGTCTGAAGGAGAAACCTGTGTTTTATTTTGTTGTGAAATTCAAATTTAAACTTGAAAAATTGTTGCTCAAGGGGAAACAAACAACAACATGGCTAGATATTATATAATATATTAAGGCATAAAATAGCTCATTTTAGTCACATCATATCTTATATTAAGCCATTTGTTGAACATTCTTAATAGATTCTCCTTCTTTCTTGTGTGTGAATATTCTTCCATAGCTTTGTTGCTCTAGAACTTGCTCTAACATAGTGGTGAGTATTCCCACCTATCACGTGGGTGACCCAGGTTCGATCCACGGTAACAGCACCAAAATTTTGACCAGATGTCGAACCAAGTCAAGATTAGAAATTTATAACCGGAACTACCTAAACTATTTGTAGCATAGGCAACACTAGGTCGAATCCAAAGATCATTTGTGGATGATATCAATCAAATTAGGAGATGTAAATTGGGGGGTTGGCAGAAAATTATACTAACAGAAACTACACTAACATGCAAAAATGAAAATGCAAGAAGATAAACCAACCAACCAAGGGAACCAACTTGAGATTAATGCATCATTGATCACTAAATATTCATTCAATTGTTGAAAATCATAAAAAGAAGCCTTGGAATGATTAATGAATTGATCCTAAGCTGTCAAGATTCAACCAAGCAAACAACACATCAAAAGATTAATAAATTGCTTAGTTTTCCTAGCCTCTTCCTATAGTTGATCATTAAGCAACAATCTTATTAATATATAAACTAAATGGAGCCATTCAATTAAGATATCAAAGTAAAAACAAAGAAGAAAAAGGAAATAAATGGCCAGCAATTGAATGCAAGAATGAAGGAACAAAACCTCAACATTAATCTTCAAGTTTGCAGCCCCTTAGACTAGTTACAGTAGTTCAGCCTTCCATAGACGCAGAAAACATAAAGAAAATAAGAAGACAATGTGCTAACCTAATGCTACTAGAAACTACACTAAAACTACTCTAAAACTAGGCTAAAAACTAAACAAAAACTTCTTTTCCAAAATGGTTTCATGCATGTAGAAGAAGACAGTTGTTGGGTAGGTGAAAGGCAATGATTACTGGTCTGGTTTTGGTTGCTACCACTGCCTTGTGTGTTTTGGCTCTTTGGAAAACTACTTTTTTTAGTTTTTCTTTAGACTTATGGGTCTCCAGCTAGCTAAGTGCAAGTTGGAGCAAGAGATGGTGCAATGGGCTCAAGATCCATGCCAATTGGGGCCTAGAAAGTCCAATTCTGCAGAGCCTATTTTCACAGCATTTCTATCTTGAATTACAGCTATATTTTCATGCCCAATTTGATATTTTCAAGTCTAGAAGTATTCATAGGAAATGTGGCTTTATGTCTCAACTTCCATTTGGGCTTAATTTTACCTCAATTGAACTTGTATATCTCCAGAAATTGTCTATTGAATGCATGGAGGTCGGGCTACCAAGGACAAGGCTGAGACAATATTCTGATTCTGACTTGAGCTCCAATTTTGGATGACCAATTGTGTGATCCAGCTTTTGTAGGATCTCTCTCTTATCTTTCCTACAAGATAAGAATCACATCAATTGGATAAGTGTAGCTTGAGATATAGCCAGATTATAGAAATTGCTCAAAATGGCCAAGTTATGCAAAATTTTCCAAATTGATTCCGATTGACACAAATCATAAATATGCACTAACACAGCTGAAGGTAAATCATTTTGGCCCTTAAAATACTAAGTTAGATGACAAATAAATGAGTGCAATATTTTATTATCAAATTCCCCCATATTTAGGTTTTGCACTCCCAAGCAAAACTCAAAACAAAATAATAAATAAACAGAAGGGGCAAAAGATAGCAAGGAGATATAAAACCTACAATTTTTCAGCAATGATGAGCGACTTATGACAAACAAGAATGCAAGAAAAACTTAAGGCACATAGCAACATCTTGAAGCTCATCTCTACAAATCAAAACTCAAACCAATTAGCAAAGTTACTTCATGAAAAAACAGATTAACTTGATAGACTTTGCAAGGAAGCTCTCCTCACCACTCTCATTGTGTTTAAGATGGGAAGTGTTTCTCTCAAATTCTTTTCATGAAAATGCACTACCATTTGCTTGCTTATCATCTAATCTCCACTACCAAAATTGCATGCATAATACAAATCATAAGGACTTGGTAAGAAAGAAGGAGAATCTATTAAGAATGTTCAACAAATAGCTCAATAAGCTCACAAGGTATATGTCTACCTAAATCAATGTTCAAGCAATTCAAACTTTTCACAATGCTAATTAAGTTCAAGATCATCTATTTAAACATGGTATGCAACCATAAAAATCACTTGCAACTCATTTGAAGCATAAAGAAACTCATCATCTATGAAAAACTACAAAGGAAGCAAAAATTCTAGTTTCAAAAGTTTTCTGGTTTTTTTTTTTTGAATTGTCTAGAATTCCAGTTTTCTGCATTTTGTTCTGTTTGTTGCAAAATTCTAGTTTTTGGTTTCCGCATTATAGAAAATTTTTGTTATGCAGCAAAAATTTTTGGTTTGTTTTATGCAAAATGACACTTTAAAGCAAAGAATAGCACAACAAACCCAAAAGTTCACTCATCAAAAGTCATGTAAAAACCATCCATTTTTTATTCCATGTGTCATGGAGTAACTCAAGGGTCATGATTTGGTTAGGTGGTTGGTCATCGATATCATGAGTTGGTTAAGTACTTGAACCAAGATTGTGAAGGCATAGTCTGGCTTCATGTTCAAATTTCAACTTAAATTTTTTAATGCATTAAAATTTTAACTCCAAGTTCAATAGTCAAAGCAAACTAGGGGCTTTATTAGCTACCTGTGGTAGAACTTTCCAAACAAGTTGATCACATACTCTAAGTCAAATCAAGGCTAGAATGAAACAAATCAGGTAGTTAACAAATGCAATTGAAGTCAACACATGTTTCAGGCATGTGAGAAGTAGTTACATTATCACACTTTATCTGTTTTATTTTTTTTTCTTTTTTTTGAGTAAACCTATTTTTATATCAACCAATTTTCATGAGTGACAATTAAAGAGAACTATCTATGGTTCTTATTTATAAGGCATTAGCATACTGAGAAAGGGATCAATCTTTTCAATCTAGAAACTTACCTAAACTCTTTTTGTGTTCTTTATACTACTCTGATACACAATTCAATGTTCTACTAATCTTTATAGCTTTTAGGAACTTCCTTTGTCCCATGCTTGTAATTTTGTGCACCATTGCCATGCCTTTTGATGTAAATCATAACTATTTGGAGTAAATATCTTTATATATTTTGTTGTTTCCAATCGTATTACTCTATCTTAATTTTCCAAAAGATTGGAATCTCACTTGTTTTCTATAGATAACCCATCCTAGAGTTGAAGCTTTTCAATCTATGAAATTTTCCTCAAAACATAAGCATTACCAATTGGGGATTTAGCAAAAGATAAAATAATAATAAAATTACTCCACAATATAAAAAAATACATAATCAATAATAAAACACATTAATTGCATAACTCGATAGGGATTTTATTATTTAGAACAAATAGCATCATTGGTAATTGACAAAGGAAAAATTAATACGATGTTATATCCTTCAAGATTTTACAAGAATTATATATCATGTAAAGGTTTAATAACTTGTAGCTGTAAGAAATAATAGATTCTTGCATAATATAAAATAAAGATAATAACCATATATGAATACCAAATAATCTCATAGAAATATGGCTTTCAATGCAATAAAACCTCTTTCAAGATAAAATTTCTTGATAATCCTTATAAAATACAAATCTCTTCCTAAGTCATGAACCTTCTCCCTTAGTCTCAGAATTTTCTAATGGTCACAAATTATCTCCAGAGGTCACAAACTTTCTGTTGGTTTTGCTTGGTGCCAAACTCATAAATTACAAAAAAAAAAAAATTGAAATCAAACTGAGCAAAATATCCTAGATCACATTGGTATTGGTGTTTCAACATCATAAGTACACAGTTGAGGACTCAACCAACCTTTTGGCTGAGCTCAGTTGCAGATGAGGGCTCGAGTTGCACCAAACCCCGGTCCAATTGTCCCTCTTCCACCAATTTGCTCATGCCAGAAAATGCTCGAAATTTAGCCTCAAATTTTTGAAGTTCTTGACCCAAATCCAAGTGCTAGCTCGAGAAGAGGATCAATTCCAGTTTCATAAATCGAAATCGGACCACACACCAAACCTTAGCAGAGCTCGATAGCTTCCCCTGTGTTCCCTTTTTTCTTCTCTGTGTCAAAACATGTCTGAAGTTGGGAAAATGGGCAAGCCAAATGAATGTCATTTGGCTAGTAGCCAAAAGCTAAGACGATGCCATTTTGCCCCACTAAAAAACTATTTTTCAATCCTTAAGATTTCAGCAAATTGTACTTTAGTCCCTGGATATCCAATATATCCAAGTGTGGTTTTAAAGGCCATAACTCATTTTTCATTCTACATGTGACCCGATGGGCCCCTGAAATATTAGTAAAAGTCCAAAATATCCTTCAAACCATTTAAAGGCATATAAAATTAATCTAATTAATTTAATTAATAATTAATTTCTTCAAATTAATTACTTGTGGACTTGAAGCTATAAGCGGACTTTAGTAAGCCAATATAGCTACCCAAGTGAGCTAACTTTTCAATTAGCCCAATCATGTTCAAAACATGGGCATGAACTAAGGCTCTTTCACTCACTAGAATAATTCCTTAGAGGTCAAGTACCTCTCAGTGCGAGAGTGGGCTCCAAAGAGATCCTGAAGATATGCAATTATCTCTTTGGGATTCATTGTCTCATGCTACTTTTGCAGCTCATTCGACATTGATGCTAGCATCAACACTTGTGCTTGTATCACGTCATCATGGTGCTTCTTGTAAGCATCTTGTTGAGCTTGTGGCGCATTGGCTTGAAGAGTAGGAAGTAAGTCTATTCCAAGTACATACTCAATCCTCTTGGACCTTAAAACTAATTTTAAGTTCTGAAGCCAATCAAGGTGATTAGGGCCAATAAGTCGATTGTTGTCTAGGATGCTTCATAGGCTAAATTGAGTCGTACTCATGGTGAAATGCAAATGATCTACAACATAGTAAAGATAGCAGAAGTAAGATTTGATATATAACCAATTTAAAAGGATGATGCAAATGCTTCTTGCTTCTTTTTATTAAATTGGTTTTTCCCACTATTTTGTGCAAATTGGTAGCCCTCACCACCAAATTGAGAGTATTAATTGAACCCTAATGGACCGAGATCCGTAAACGCATCATTTGTCCTTGTGTGGACACAACAAACTAAATATTTGAATCGGTTATATTGATAACATTCAATATTTATTAATCTTGTGTGGTTACAACAAATTAATAAATATAATGCTTATCAATTTTGACATCTCATATGTAATTCCTAGATCAACGAGTGACTAACTATTTAGTCCTATCACATCTTATGTGATCTACTCGACATAGCCTCTAAGTTTTGATAATCAAGTTTTTCGCATC
>JANHAO010005636.1:0-22401 GCA_026873985.1 Saraca asoca | reverse complement strand
AGATTCTTCAAGAGATCTACTTTAGTATTAGATTTATTTGATTTTTATAGGATCTTTTGTAAGTGAATTTTTCACAATTTAGGTCTAATTATTTTTCTTAAAATGATTTTAAAAAATGATGTAGTTTTTAAACCACTTGAAGAAAGTAAAAAGAAAAAAAATAATAATAAGTTGTTTACGTATTGATGCTGCATTGATGTAAGCTGTTTACGAATTGATGCTGCATTGATGCAGAAGTTGTGAAAAATTATTTTTTATTTCATGAATTGATGCATACATCGTTGCTGCATCGATGTGACATCGATGTATAAAGAACAAATTTAAAAAATTACTTTACCGAAGGTTGGGAAAACTTCCTAAATCGATGTTACATCGATGTATTAGTTATATAATAGACCTACATCAATTCCACATCGATACAAAGACGAAAAATGACATATTGTACTTCAAAACCACATTGATGCATTAGTGAATAACAGACTGTAATCGATGTAATTTGGATGTAACAATGAAAAATTAGTTTTTTTAGTTACAGACGGTTATGATAGTTGTAACCACCCAACGTCCTTTCTATATAAGTGATCTTTCACCGATTTTCTTCATTCATTCAAGTGCAAAAAACCTTTCTATCATCTCTTCTACCTCTATCATTCTGGTTTTCATTGATTCAAGGATCTTGGAGCTCAATTGAAAAAATTCACATAGTTTTGTTTAAGATTTTCATCTCAAACTTTGGTTTTGTATTCTCATCTTATCTCTATTATTTTGTTTTAGATTTCTAGTGTTAGAAATTTGGAGAAGTATTGTCTTCGAAGCTTCTTATGCAGCAGACCATAGATGCCTCACCCGGAAGGTGGAATGTCAGGAAATCATGAGGCTTATCTAAAACTTCCATTCAGTCACTCTCTAAAGGAAGAAGAGGACTCCCTATGCTTTAAATAAACCCAGTCTAATCTTACCAAAGAATCTGGAAGGAACTCCCTACCACTCTCATTTAATGACTCAAAAGAAAACGAGGCTGGCGTACCAATAGCTGCAAAACATGTATTGTCTGGAAAAATGAAATAATAGACTAATCCAAAAGACTTTGATTGCACAGTTATCCATGGCTAAGATTAAAAATATCTTCTGATTTTTGAGCTGGAATGGATTGAATAAGGGTCCAACAGTAGAAACTTATCTATGCGACCTTCTGAGTTTCACAAGGCCCCAGTTCGCCGAAGTCACACCACGCAAAGGGAAACAAATGCACAAGATAAAGGCCAGAGTTACGGGATATCATAGCAAAATGAGATTTTGCTAGCAGAAGTCTAACTCCCAGTCCACGAAGTGAACTGAGAGTTGGGGGGCTAATGTAATCAGTAGAATCTATCACTACAAAATGGGCTAGCAAAAGCCCAAAATGAGCTAAGTCTGGTAGAAGAAACGAGCACGGTAGACCATGAGGTCACTGTGCGATAAGCCCTAGCTCGTTGAAGAACTTAAGCTCGTTGAACGAGCTTGAGGTCATGAACCAGCACCAGTCTCAGCGTGTGAAGCTCACTAGGACGAAGTCTTACTTAGCCAGAAGCTTGCTAAGGTCGAGTGTAAGGCCAGCAGATAACTTGTACTGTCATTTTACAAAATACAACCATTGGGCCTCATACGCAGAAAGCAACCTACAGAAGCTAGTTTATAATACACTAGGTAGTCTTGTTCATTTAATGTTTGATATAATAGATGTACAGTTTATTTAATTCTGTTTGTACCCCTCCATGCTTCTATAAATGGGGGGATGGTACCACTACAGAAAAGAGGGTAAGAGAATACTAGCAGAAACTCTGCTAGTAACCATAGCCAAAAGCTTTGTAAAATTTCTTTCAGATTAATAAAAATATCTCTATAGACGTAAGGTCCGGTGCCACCTGGATTTAACCGAACCACGTTAAACCTTTGTGTTTCACTTCTTCTCCTTCTCCCTCCTGTCGTCTCTCGTCACTCACCACCCAAACAACCGGAAAATAGTTTGGGTTCCGAAAGAATCCCCTCCGTTAGTCAGATTTAAGTGTAACCGAAATCCACTATCAACAGATATATATATATATATATATATAGCAGGAAAAAAGTAGAAAGAAAATAGGTAGAAAGAAAAAATGTGAACAAATATGGAAAGAAAATGTAGTAGAATAAGTGAAAACATAGTTTTCCATTTGATGTTTGGATGGGTAAAAAAGTATAAAAAAAATAGACTGAAAATTATTTTCCTATGTTTGGTTTGATAGAAAAATGAAAGAAAGCAAAATGTTAAAATATCAAATGACAAATTTATCCTTATTTATTAACACAAATACATACATACATACTTATAAACATAATATAGAAAATCACTTCTCCATTATTTTGTAATGAACTATAATAATAGAGTAATATTACTTGCGTTGTTTTGCATTCACTCTCCCTTATCCTTTTTTTCATATGAAGAAAAAAAGTTTTTTTTATTTGTATAAAAAAAGGATTGAATCAGCAAAATTTTCCTAATATAAAAAAAAGAGTAAGGGAGAGAGTAAATATAAGGTAATATATATAACATTACTTATAATAATAACAATGATGATCATTTTTACATTCATAATGATAACTTCATTATAATATTCTCATTAGCAATTAATATATATTTTTATGTTTACACATTTTCACAAATTGCATAATTTAACATCAAGTTTTTGTTTGGATATATGTAGCAAGAGAAAAAGTAAAAAAAAAAAAGTAGAAAGAAAAAGTGTGAAAAAAGATGAAAAAATGATTTTCTTATTTTTTGTTTGGATGTGTTGAAAATAGAAGTAAAAAATTAGGTGGAAATATTTTTTTTTGTTTGGATCGATAGAAAAGTGGGAGAAAAGAAAATATTATTACATCAAGGACATTATTATCTTTATTAAATAATTATGTGAGTATGTGTAAAATAAATATAACTTTGAATAAAAAAAACCTTCTTTCCAATTATAATATATTTTCTAATTTATTTAATACAAAAATACTAATTATACATATTGTGTTCTCACAATATTTTTTTATATATATACATCACTTTTTTTGCTTATAAGCTGAAGTTGTATGCCAAAGCTATTTTAATTCAATATAATATCATGCGTATAATGCTATTTTATTATAATTTTTAAAATATACATATATATAACATTATAATTTTTTAATACAATACATGTATTTATTTTATTTAATTTTTAATTAAAGTTATTTATTAATTTTATTGTTTATTTGTGATTTGTATCAGTCATAACCATTGCATTTTTTTTTTCAAATTAATTCATTTAACTTAAAGTAATATGATCTAAATGGACTGTGAAGTGCTTTACATTGCATTTTGATAGAGGGCCATTTCCCATGACCTCATTTGGCCAATGACTACAATGCTACGAGCAATGAGTGTCAGGGCAATTTTGGAATTGAACAAATTATAGAGGTTTTCCTCAAGTTTTCTCTTTCTATCCAGTGAGAAAAATTTATGATGGGCGATGCTAATTTTTTTTTTTTTAGCTTTTCATTGTTCATTTTATTTTTCTACCACATCCAAACTAAGGAAAACTACATTTTCACCTCTTTTCTTTTCATAATTTTTTTTACCATTTTTCTATAGATCCAAAAATAGGGTTAAAGTTTCTTACTTAGCTGGAATCAAGGACATTCAATAAGGACAAAGTTAGGACAAAAATGATGGGAGGCTAATATAGAATTTAATTAAAATTTATATGATTAACATTATAAGATAAAAATAGACAATTTGAGATCATTTCCATTTTATTAGACAGTGAAATCTTTATTCATTTAAAAAATTGGTGAAATAACCATTTTATCATATCCTTCTTGAATTTTATTTTTTTTATATTTTTTATGAATTAAAAAGGTACTCTTACGATAAAAATTAAAATAATCTTGCACAATATTTATGATTATTTTGTTTGAAGCATCTAAGGATAACAAATTAATTCATTTTGTTAGAGATGATCAACCACGAGAGTGATAATATGAAAAACAAAAGATGGTAAGTAATATATGATGGTGAGAGATGCCATCATAAATGCTCTAATACTCAAATTAAATTTCTTTATTTAAAATGTTATGAAGTATAAGTGAGATTATTTTTGAAACAGAGAATTTATAAGACATTTATAAATAATTGAATCATAATTGTACGATCAAATATTTTATGGTAAATGTTAATGTATCTTCAACAATTATAAATAATGATTAAATATCTTTCATAAATTTATTGCAATTTATTAATTTCTTTATCATTCATTATTATCATCAATGTTGCCATCATGACTATTGTAGTCACCGGTGTAGTGACCATCATTACTTTCACCTATTGTACAATCTTATCACTAACAACCATTTCTACTATCATCATTACCAATCATTGTTATCGCTACATCACTACTTCTACCATCACTATCAAACACTATTAACACCACTATCTTCATTTATAGCACCATTCTTTGCATTCTTTACTATCATCACACACCACCATCATATTTCCTCTATCACCATACACCATTTTGTCTAAGACAAGCTTATATTCATTTTTACCATCATCCATCCACCCACCAATACATTCACCATTACCATTACCATCACTCTCCCACCATGATCACCTCCAATTGACACCACACCTATCTCGACCATCACTATCACCCGCCACTCATCTTGCCTTTACCACCTCCACCCATCGTTTCGAATTATATCATTTCACCTATCAAAACATACACATATCTTCTATTTTCATCATCATCATTTATCATACACTACCATCACTTTCATACATTACTACAATATGTTACTACTTCTTTTTTATCATTATCACCATCTACTATCATCATTAAATATAAACACATTTTTCTCTATTACCATAATCAGCATCATATAAGGATAATTGTCTTTAATATGATTTTGTATAATATTAGAGATTTTTCTGATACAGTATAGCATTGGAGTTTATACTATACATATTCTATGCTATACCATCCCATGATGAAATTCACACTTATCCTATAAAGTATGAAATGGGGCTTTATTGTCTTATATAATTTTATCCTGTCATTTTTGTTACTAATATTTTCTCACCAATGCCACCGCAATCACCATTTCTTTTGTAGACGCTACCCATAAAACAAGTTTCTTATATTAGATATTTTTGAACTTTATTTCCATCACCTATAAAATTTTAATTTATCTTTACTTTTTAGTGGCTCAAATAACTATTTTCTTAATGTCAATTTCTTTGAAATTTTTTTTTTACCAAATGCAATTGTGCTAATTTTTAGAATTAATAAACATATGTTGAAATAAATTAGAATTCTTATAATAATTCAAAATTTACATTACTTTAATTCATAAGTCTTATAAAATATATTTTACATTTGTATTAAATTCTTCTGTTGAAATTTACTTGAATAGTCTTGCATCACATTTTAGAAATCTATTTGGCCAAACGATTGAACCATGAAAAACATAAGCAAATGGAGCTGTAATAAAAAAGAAAAAAAATGAAAATATACACAAAAATGAAGGGGAAAAAGAGATAAAAAGTTTAAAAAGCTAAATGTTGCAGGGTGACGTCGGTGGTCCAATTTGTTTTCGAATTTTCTGTATAATGCAAATTTTATACAAATATTTTCAAAAAAAAAAAAAAAAAAAAACTAACTAAGCTTTGTATCTCATCAACAAACTAGTAAATGTTAATATTGAAGTTAGGGATCATGAAAAAAAAAAAAGGTTAGGTATATAGGATTAGTGGCAATTACTAGATTAGTGAAGGCAATATAAAGTTGAGTGAAGTTTTTATTGGCGACGTGAACGTTGAACTAATCCAAATTTAACTTTAAATGCAAGTGGATAAATGATTATATTAAAATTAAAGTTAGGCATCTAGTATTCACTGAAAAAAAGTTAAGCAATCCATTTTCAAACTGAACAAAATTTCTATTTATATTTTTCTATGATAGAAATGCTCAACTAATCCAAATTTTATCTTAAATATAAATGGCAAATGATAATTCATAAATTGATCAAAGGTAGCCCTTGTTTTGTAGGTCAAAGATTAACCCAACCCAATTATTCAAAAAAATAAAAAATAAAATAGATAGATATAGACAAAGGTAAATAATAATAATAATAATAATAATAATGATAATAATAATAATTTATTAATAATAAATTATTATTATTATCATTATTATTATTATTATTATTATGTCGTGTTGTGGTATTCCTCGTCACATATATTTATACTTTCTTGACAGTAGAATTGTAGAACATTATAATTAAAAATTTATTGTTAGAATATACCCAATATCACTTATCGTTAGATGCCAATTATAAATAGGATAAATTATATGAGACCCTGGTTTTAGTTCCACAACCTTTTAAATTATGAAAATGTGTATATAACCCCTGAGATTATAAATTGTGCACTTAGCCTTGTTTGTTATCCTTTCTAATAAAATAAGTTATTTTATTATCACGTGATTAATTAACATTACAAAATGTAATATTAATCTTTGAAATCCATCATTTATTATAAACTTTGGATCTTTATTTCAACCATTTTTATCTTAAAAATCTATTATTTGTGAACGTTGGAACTTTAATCTTAAAAGTTGAAAACGTTTACCAATATCAATTTCTCCATTTTAATCAATTTATTGAGGGATGATTATGTATTTTTAAGTGTTATTTATGATTTGTTTAGTATAATAATAAGATAATTGATTATAAAAATAATTTATTATTAATAATTGATTTTAAAATATTGCATATATAAAATTTATTTTATATTTGATAATATCTTTTAATAATTAATTATATATAATTTATTTTTGTTATAAAAATAATTTTTTAATATTAAATTACTTAAAAAAAAGACAATGAAGAAAGATATGATAGTTTTTGTTATTAGTGTTGAGGAAAAAAAATAAAAACAATAGAAAATAGTGAAATTAATATATGTATAAATTTTAATATTTTTTTATAATTTTAATTAAAATAAAAATTATTTTTAATTTAATTGAAATTATGATTTATAGTTAATTATTAAAAGATTTTAAAAGTATAATTAAATATTTTTAAAAATTTTTATAATTAATTATTAATGATTTTAATTATTATATCGAGCACTTAGTCATATATTAAGTACATTGATTATTTTATTAACAATGGTGAATAAAAAGTTAATATAATGAGTTATGTGCACAATTTATAAAATTGAAATAAATTATATATATTTTTGTAATTTAGATAATTATGTATATATGATAAATAGTTGAAAGCGATTCTATCCCGTTGTAGAAAAGTTACAATTTTTTTTTTAAAGGGGTTACAACATTGATTTTATAATAAAAAATTGAACTCTTACATTGGGTGATTTGTTCCACTGCCACCATAAAGCCAATAAGAGAGCGAGTACTATCAAATGTAAATACACGAGCGAGTAAGAGACAACAAACCACAGTTTCGCTCTAAGACTATCCACAATAAAAGTTGCTTAAGGAAATGCTTAACTTAAACAACTTTTTTTTAAGCAACTTTTCCATTGTGAAGTAACTCCCAAGATATGAGTCAGCATTGTAGTTGCTTAATAAGCAACTGCATCTTAAGAAAAAAGTGGGTCAAGTTGTGAGATAAGTTAAAAGAAGTGAGATAAATTATGAGATTCATTTAAGAAACTTGATAGAGTTGCACCATTGTGAGATAAAATTGCTTGAGTTACTTAAAGGAGTACAAAATAATGTGACAGTGTGAGATCCAGTAAAAAATTAATAAATAATACTTAAGTAACTCACTTAACCAACTTGCAACGGGGGTAGTATAGATTGCTACGTGTGTCGGATATTTCCTCAGATTTCTCGTTCACACTGGATGGGCCACGAGCTTGCCACACGCCCATTTTTGTCCTGACATCTTAACCTTCCACGTAATCCTCAATCCAACGGCTGATAAAGAATTCAATCCATTCGTAACTCCCAAAATACCCCTCACCACCACTACAAATATCACCCAAGTCCCTCCGCTCCTCATCAGCCTTCCGAACTTCCATTGATTCTTCACCATCTCTCTTCCTTTCTTTGCATTTTCTGAATTTCTGCAGAAAAACCATTTCCAAATGGCTCTCTCTGCGTCCAAAGTTTCAAGTTTTTCTCTCTCTACCATTGTTGGAGATGGTCTGAGAAAAGCCACTTCTTTATCTTCCTCTTTGAGCTTTGCTGTATCATCGTCTCCTTTATCCCTGAGTCTTCCTAAGACAGGAGGAAGCAGAAATCTTATTGTTTGTGGATCGGTTGGTACAAATACGGCGCCATTTACTGGCGTGATTTTCGAACCATTTGAGGAGGTTAAGAAAGATGTTCTTGCCGTTCCCATATCACCTCAAGTTTCCATGGCTCGCCAGAACTACGCAGATGAGTGTGAAGCTGCAATCAATGATCAGATTAAGTCAGTATTTCTATAATTCCATTTTTAAAAGTTTTTTTCAGCTATTTCCTACTGTACTCGATCTCTCTTTGATCTGTTACAATATGACGAGATCATGCTTTTTGTTGCACAAATCCTCTTTTTCTTTTTTGAGTTATATGAAATAATATGAAAATCATGATAAAATTGTTTTTAGGGTCTGTTCGGTCTCTTCTGTTTTGCAGATGGTTTTTCTTTTCTCAAACTACATGAAAATGACGTAAACTATAATTCTGAAGTTTGATCAAGTATAAGATATTCTAGATCTTTATATCTTACTCTAGTTTTCTCTAAATTGTAAGAATTTATAGCATTCTTTTCTAAGTTAACTTCTGATTTTTTTCCCCTGCAATTGATTGTCACAGTGTGGAATACAACGTTTCCTATGTGTACCACTCCATGTATGCATACTTTGACAGGGACAACGTAGCTCTCAGGGGCTTTGCCAAGTAAAGATCTTGCCAAAAAAAAAGTCTCTTTATTGTTGATTGTGCCATTTCTCATATGGGTTTTCATTTTCATCCTCTAATTCCTTTCTTGTTGCAAAAAGGTTCTTTAAGGAATCAAGTGAAGAAGAAAGAGAACATGCTGAAAAGCTTATGAAATTTCAGGTTCTGAAAAGCTTCAATTCCCTCTATTTTCCTCCATAACAAACTAAAACCTTTTTATATATGTTTGTGGCAGCTATTATGGTACAGTGGCTCATATAACTTTGATTTGTTCAGAATATTCGTGGTGGACGAGTGTTACTTCACCCTATCAAGAATCCTCCTTCTGAATTTGAGCATGTAGAAAAGGGAGATGCTTTGTATGGTAAGTTTGCTATTTTCAGAATTTGATCTTATATTGGTTTCCAGCTTGACAGTTTACAGCATATACTTGTCATTCTAATTGAACATATCAATTTACTTGTTCAAACAAGTGACTGTGTTGGATCTCTGCTTTTGTTTCCCTATTTGCTTAATTCAGCTATGGAATTAGCACTGTCTTTGGAGAAGTTAACAAACGAGAAACTTCTGAATGTGAACTGTGTAATGCCTCCTTACCTTCTGCTCTTTGTTGAAATTGTATTCTAAGGAAATAATGAGTTATTTTGACCTAGTTTTTTAAGATTTGACAAATCCATTTTTTTTTATCAAGTCTCACTTATATAAATTTCTTTCTTCTCTATTTACAACAGGTTGCAGATCGCAATAATGATCCTCAAATGGCCGACTTCATTCAGAGTGAGTTCTTGAGTGAGCAGGTGAGCTTAGTTAGTGCATACCCATTTTAGCCCTTAGTATGGCTGGGATCCATTGACACTTTTGGGTCTGGAATTAGGAAGTGGCAAAATTTATGGAAGAAAAATGAATGAAACACTTGTTTGTAAAAAACTGCAGAAGAAAAGTAGTTGTTATTTACAGGTTTCTCAAAATTCTCTTTTTCCCAAAGTCCAAAGAAAGGTCATGTTAGGTTGAACTTTAGTAAGTGGTAACAAACAGCAAGAAGACAACAAAAATCAGGACGAGATAAACATATATATCAACATATAAACAACTGAATGTTTGTGAATTTGGCATCTTAGTTATGTGAGTAATTTTCAATTTTTTACATTATTTTTCCTTTGTGTAGGTGGAATCGATTAAGAAGATAGCAGAGTATGTGGCTCAACTGAGAATGGTTGGAAAGGGTCACGGTATGTATATCGTCTATGCAGCTTGCCACCATCATTGTTATTATACTTCACTGGCTGTTGCTTCAATAACATTTCCTTCCATATTAACATGTATTTATCTGCTAATTTGGTATTCTTTCCCCTTCTGTAAAGAAAAAAAAGAAACAAAAGAAAAACAAGAGACCTGCGATTTCTAAGATAATCATTGTTTGGTGTCTTTCAGGTGTTTGGCACTTTGATCAGAGACTTCTTCACGAGGGAGATGCGGTATGAAGTTGAAGAGTATGCCTGTAATCTTCACTAACAAATGCTGCCTCGTGAAGTCCCAGACTTGCTTTGATCTGTAGAATAGTGTATTAGTGTTTTTCTTGGGTAATCCATGAGATGTAAGAAATGAGAGTGTAGAAGAACATTAATATGTAATCCTGCGTCTACTTCCTTGCAATAAGTATATTAGTAATAAAATTGATGTTTGGCCTATAGTTGATTCTTATATATTTGCTTTTTATACAACAGTAAGGGGTCATGGACTTTGCTAGTAGTCTCCTTTCTGGGTAAGTTTAAACAGGCTAATCTACACCGAGTCTAACAAATTTGTAGGAATTTAACAATTATAAAGCATCTAACCATGTTCAAACTTAAGGCAGCAAAATAGAGAAACAAACTCTTATCTTCTAAGCCAACACCTTTGATTTTACAATTGAACTTGTTTATTTAAGACTTTTAAGTGCAGCACTCTGGTATTTGGAAAATTGTCAATAATGACTATTTATGCTTCAGGACAGGAGAGAAAGGAAAATATCTGCAGAGGGAATAATTTTCACCAGCAAGATGAAATTCAAGGCTACATGGCCTCTTTGATGGTCCAATTGAAATGAAAATTAATGACACCAATACACTACAAGATAAGAATCTCTGATGTTTTAGAATTACAATATATTAGTATCATCTGACCAATGGAAATAACTGAAGGGGGACTGAACTACTTTTCTCACAATTAAAGGCATTTGGACATATTTAGGGGTTTGGATTTAACTTGTGGAAAATTTTACTGCAAATATCCATCCTTTCTGATAATGACATCAAGCACAAACTTCATTCTATCACTGCAAATATCCTATCTGATAATCACAACATGTACAAAATTCATTCTATTTTTCCGACAGATAAAATGTATTCTTGTCCAGAAATGTGAAACAAGCTGTTAATTGAGCTGATCAAGTCTAAGAATATTCATTTGATTTATAATTATAACTACACTTTTTTAAGGGGAAAAAAAGAAGAAGCAAAGATTCAGACTTGGCACATTCCTGCGTTTTTTCTCCCAACTTTATTGTACTTCTTAAATACTTTTACTTTCCACTCTAAACACTCAGTATTTATGTTCGTTATACAATAATATTCTTTTTCCTGAGGAAAAAGCTACTCACACGATGAGTTGGGCTTGCAAGGGCTTCACTCATTTGTGTATGTGACACCAACATTTACAAGCATGAAGTTCCAATTTTGTCCCCAACCAAAGTGGTCAGACAATGTATGCAGAGTTAAATTTATCTTGTATGATGTACAAACAAAATATAATTCAAGTTGGCCTAAAACAGAGAACCCAGAATGAAGAAGACCTATTGCTCCTCTTTGTCCTATTGCGGGCATGTTGATGAGAAGAAGATAGAATCATTTTCCACATTACTTGTATATCTTCATATTCCCCACAAGATTCCATGTCCTTAAAAAGATTAATTAGCCCATTCTTATGACCTGTAATGCAATCAACACCATTAGAAACAATGTCGGAAAAGAAAATTGAGCTATTTCCTTGTGTTACAGATATTATGTAGTTACTTACTTACCTCTAGGTTTGTATCTGAATTGTGACCTGATTTTCAGAAGCATACTCTTTGTTGATGAAATAGAGAAGCTCTTGAAGCATCGCCATCCTTTCCAATTGCCCATTTTCATTGCTGATAGCCCTCATCTCTCTAGCCGTTCTTCGTTCCATTTTATATTGGAAGCATGCCCTTTGAAAATATTTCAATGGCTGAAGGAGAAAGAATGAGTCCTTCCATAGCGGAAAGCAACAAAGAAGAGGACAAGGCCTTTCTGTACTCATATGAATTTTAGTATTTCATGTTATTAGAGAAAAAATGGGCCCTGGCTCCTCAATTTACGTTGCGCACAATATTAAAGAACTAGCTTCTAGATCCAAAAACCCCAGTTGACTCATTTGGTACTACTAATCATTTTACTGGACACACATTAATCTGGCAGGTAGAAGTGAGATGAGCAGTGAATGTGCCATGAATATGCACATATTCCTCAAGTGTCAGAGAGATGTGGGTCCTACGCTAAAGATTACTATGTTATTTTTAACGTGTAAGAATTATGTATACATACAGAACATTATTTATTTTAAATTGAAAGGTCTTATTAGGATTCATTAAAGTAAAATTATTATGATCTAATTCTATTATGTAAATAATTTTTTTCTCATGAATAGGAAAAGAATGGATGTATTTTCCTTTAAACATGATATAATGTTGCAAGTGGAATTAGGTGCACTGTGACCTGAGATTTAAGCATCTATCAATAGATTACTAGTGAAACTGATTCTATTTTCTGAACAAAATGATGATATTTTGTTGATAATGTTAAATTGGTCAAGCAAAGACATAATTGTAACATGGAATTTGGTGGGGAATTGGGGAAAAAAGGTGAAAGGTCAAACCAACCATTATTTACACATATTATTTTGATGAATTTATGGCATATAAATGAAGAGTCATAGTAAATGGACAGTGGGTAAAGAAATTCAGTTGGATTTTGCTTTTCGTACTATTCCTCTCACCAAATATTCTCAAACTCATCACTTTATTTTATAAGAGTGAAAATGGGGCCCTGGTCAAGCGGTTGGTTGGATTATCTTGGGTGCTTTAGTGTTTGTATTTTCATTTAATTATAGACTTTTTCTCAGTGTGACTAAAATTTAATTATAGTTTTCTAAAAACCTTAACATCTATAATCATGACATTAAACACTAAGGTGCTTGTTTGACACTATTTAATAGGATTAGAAAAGCAATTAATAGAAGTCAAGAGAGCATTTGGATAAAACTTTAATTAAGGCAATGCATTTTAGAATATGGACCAAGCTAAGCTATGGCATGTGCTTTGGAACTATTTATGGTGGTGGCCTTCCCATCACATCTCACCAAATGTGTACATACATTTTTTAGCAGTTCCAAGAGATTATCTTGTTAATATTGATCTTCTCTGGATCTTGGGTTTGTTAGTGGGTATTTATTTCTTTTTGGGCAAAATATAAATTATCTCCTTTGGCTTACAATTTACTCCCTAATGAAAATGTGCAATTTGACTACCTTAATTTTAAAAATGCGGGATATAATTCGTTGTGTTAAAATTTTGTCCAATCAAATTAATAGAAACGTCGAATTTTTTTTAAGTCCCATTTTGCCATAAAAATGATGTGAGATTTAAGAAAAAACATCATAATTAGGGAAAAAGTATGCTATTTAACCTCTTTACTGAGCCTAATTAGATGATATTTTAACAAAATGGGTTAAACAAAACATTTTTACAATTGAGGTAATGAAATTATACATTTGTCAAGTTTTAAGGGATAAATCATACATAGACCATACATTACAAAAAAATTTGCATTTAGTGGTGGTTTTTTTTGTGTATTTAGAACCACTGCTAACACTCTTCGTGACAGTTTTTTGAACCGCCTCAGATTTATGGGTCAGGAAGTATTAGCGACGATTATTTCTGTACTTAGTAGTGATTTTTATAATCATTGGAAATGTTGCAAATAACAACAGTTTTATTTGAATTTAGTAGCGGTTATTGTAACCACCGAAACTATTGTACATAGCAACAGCTTTCTGTGAATTTAGCGGCGGTTTTGTAAAAAATTTTAAAAAATATTTTTGGCAGCGGTTTTCATTGCATTTAGCAGTGATTTTTTATTTTTTTTTAAAATTTTTTTGTGTCAATTTTTTCTAATTATAGCGCCAATTTTTTGGAATTTTTTTTTCAAAAAAATCACCGCTAAAAGTAGTGTTTCAGATTTATTTTTTGTTTCCTTATCCTAATTTTTCCTTCATCTATTATCCTGTTATAAGAATAATTTATAATAAATGCATACATTTTAAATAATTAAAATTGAATATAAATTTTGTATTAATAATAAATATTCAAACATTTGTTTGTCAAATGTTAGAATTCAACAATTTTATACATAATTTAACAATCGAAGAATCTAAATCAAGTCTGTGTGTCACGACTATCATAGAAAGAGGGCATTGCATCTGTGACATCTCCATTTCCTGCATTTGGTGGCTGTAAAATAAAATTGGAGTAAGTTATTATGCTAACCTTGAAAATCATTCATATATAACTAATGTATGGAAAAATCAAGAAAGTCCTACTAATACATCTTGGACAAGTATCATGATCAATTTTTATAAATTAATTATAACTTATCTTACTCTCCCAAATCACGTATTTGCAATACTATCATTATGAGCATAATGATCACACCAAGTCACTTATTGAAAGTGAAAAAGGTTAAGTAAAAGTAGTTAAATTAAAATTCTTTGAACCCACATAGCCAATACAATAGAAAATACAACAGCAAATATAACAAAATACAGCAAAAAATATAACAAAATATAACAGCAAATACAACAAAATACAGTAAAAAATACAACTACAAATACAACAAAATATAGTAGAATCAATGTAGAAATCCAATTCATAGAAGCTAGCTCTAACTTATGACTTATATGCAACAAATATAATAGCAACAAACATAGTTAATCCATTAGCAACAATAGACAAATATAACCAATCTATCATCAACAAATAGAGAAAAGAAAGAAATTTATCAGTAGAGGGTGGGCTATTAAATTAGCAATATCTTTAGGCACTATCCTAAGCATTTTTTGAAACACTAATGCCAATGCTCCCTCCATAGCCAATCGCCTTTCACGTTCAAAAGTCAATTCTGCCTCTAAACTTTGGACTCTTTCCTGCACCTCCTTATTTGAACTAGTGCTATTGAATGTCGTGTCACTGAATTGTCGAGATGCTTTGCTAAACACATTTGAAGGGGATGGTCCAAAGCCCAAATCTCGAACCCGTCTAAAGTGCTCTTTCCCGAATACCTTTGCTATGGTACCATCCTGTGACATGGCCTAAGATTGCAATGAAGGGTCTTGGGATAAGATCTCCTCAATTTGCTTATGCAAAAGTAGAATATCCAATTTATTAATGTGTTTGTGAATGTGTAATCCTACAACATAAAACATGAAGCAAAAACTAACCCCTTTGTCTTTGGCTGCTTCATTGACATACGTGCCGTTTGGTTTCTTATGAACATGAAACCATAGATATGTTCTTCCCACCAGACGACCTAGCTCTTTAGCCTATATGAGAATATATATCAATTTAGCTAGTGTATCTCAACTTAGATAATATAACAATAGTTAAATAGGCAAATAGCAGAACAAAACCAATTCATCCCTTTTTAGGTAAAGCTTTTGGAGCAGTTACGTGTGGGACCAGTTGCTTCTAGTGATTTGATGCATTTTTCTGCACATTTCCTACAAACGTGAAGGAATCATTATTATCTACATTTGCATATACATTTTGATTAAATAGTGTACTTATAGTAGAAATTACCTTATACTTTTCCTCATTGTTTTTGTCAACAAACGTCTTCCATTGATCTTAAGGAACCCCATTTGGGAACTTTTCATACATTTCCTCCAAAGTCAAGGAGGAATCATTGAACTCATGCCAGATCCTGCCTTTGAAGTCCTTCCACTTTCTGCCTAGGTTCTTAATTGTCAAACTTCTTGCAATAGGATCTGGCATGTCAAAGTGAAACCTCGACTTCAAAGAATAAACAAAATAACTTTTGTTAGTTTATACAATGAGTATGAAAATAAATACATATAAATGCACAATTTTTTAACTACCTTGATTTTTTTATCAAATACTTCATCCTTCCAAGCCTTGGGCATATTCCTCTAATCAGTATAAGTGATTGGGAGGTTAATAGGCACAGAAGCCAACTGTCCCAAAATTTGCTCATATATGCTAGTAGCATCATTCGTTGGTGCATCATAGTCATCAAAGGGAATGACTATCTTTTGGTTCTATGATTCCCACACCTCAATTGTCTTTATGTCCACCATCTTTCGACATCCTTTAGAATCTATTTTACAAATGAATGTTTAATTAATATAATTAGATGCAACAAATACTATAAAGTCAACAACAAACTTATTTATAATTGTGACTCTCCAATGGCTTCTAGGTGGTGGACAATTTTGCAATGGTTGTTAGGCTCCTTCATCATTAACTACCCTTTATTGAGATAGTGAAGGGTTTGATGCCACATGGTGGGATGGTGAAGAATTCGTTGATGCCCTAGGCTGGGTTAGTGGAAGAGGCATTTTTTCTTAAAATGCAATAGTCTTGATTCAAGCATTTTTTCAAACACTTGTTGCACATCACAAAATAGAGTAAACAAACAACAATAGCAATAAAACAATAATTCTAAGGTCATTGAACATAAGAAAATCAACAGTGAACTGATCAAGAAATTGGGGGTGTATAAAGGTTAAACATAAGAAAATTAACAGTAAAACAACAATATCAATTTCCATTTTTTCATTGCAAGCCACAAGACCATGAAGAAGATCCTTATGACAAAATAGAAGATTGGATGAAGAAATTGGGGGTGAGCTCTTAGGGTTCTTGCGAAGATGAAGATCGGATGAAGAAACTGGGTGACAGTGAAGACGAAATGGAAGACCGGATGAAGAAATTGGGGGTGAGGTCTTAGGGTTCCTATGAAGATGAAAACTAGATGAAGAAATTGGGGGAGAGTGAAGAGAAAATGGAAGATAATTTTTTTTTGTATTTCATCACATCCTTAGTGGTGCTTTTGAGACAACTGCCGGTAAAAATTGAAGTTAGCATCGGTTTTATTAAAAACCACTACTAACATTTGCTTGTTAAAGGATTCAAACTCGGGTCACTTAGCTTAGTCGTGCCTTCAGTGGCGGTGGTAGTGTTGTGCCTTCAGCAGTGGTTCTTAATAACCATCGTAAATGAACCGCTTGTAAATACAAGAAATTAGTGGCGCTTCAATACAACAGTTGGGAAATAACAAGTTTTTAGTAGTGGTTGTACTAAACCACCGGTAAATAATCGCTGTTAAAACCTAATTCTTAAGCCCAGTGCGTTCTTAGCCTGAATCGCCACCCTTGAGCCGTCGCTAAGAACCATTTCTGTAGTAGTGATAGTTGAAGGGGATAATTTATAAGTTTTTGGGTTTTCTTTATATTCTATCTTTTGATTAATAATAATTTTGGACAACAATCCCAAATGATAAGGTTAATAACCTCAATTCGATTTTTATCATTTTTTTCTAGAATCTGAATGTGAATGTATGCACTTCAAATATTATACAAAGAGTTACATCTTTCATAATTTTTTTATGTAATTTTTTCAATAAATATTAAATTATAAGTTATAAAAAGAAATTATTTTCTTTTCAAATACTCATACAAATAGCCAATAGGGATAAGAGAATCTAGCCTAGAATATAAGATATCTACATAAACAATAACCTACATCTAATTGCAACAACCTATACTAGAAGAACACTTATTATCTGCAACTCCTACATATTGACCTCGATCAGTAAGTTTTGCTGGATGCTTCCTTCCCCATTTAGGACAATTCTCATCCTCATAACTAAAAGGTTGGCTATCATGGTTCAAGTTGGGTTGTTTTTTTAAATAGGTTGACAAAACCTTAGTTTATCCTTAATAAGTTTGTGGGCAAAATAGTCTAACTCAATTTTTTTAAAAAAATTTTGTGAAACATGGGAAAAAGTTGTACCAAACAAACAAAGTTTCTTATCTCCATTAGAATTATATAATAACTCTGAAAACATTATAAATTTGGTCTCCTATAACCAGCAGACTTGTGATGCCAAAAGGTTGACAAAAAAATTAGGGTCAATATGTAGCCCATTTGGTCCAACCTCATTACCTCTAGAATAAGTGAGCTGAGCCAAATTAGACCTCCATTAAGTGGGCCTATGTTTTGAAGGTCATAATCCTTATAAACTAGGGGTCTAAAAAGGCTTGCCCCTATTCTGAGATGTGTTTTCACAATTTTATTCATAATATTTTAGTCACATTTGATCTCGTGGATATTAATAATTTTAATACTCTTGATTAATAAATTAAAACAAATGAAGTTCAATTGTTTAATTTCCTTTAAAATTACTTATAAAAAGTATTACGATTAAGTAATAGAAATATTGAGAATGAGGAGTTGATTTTCATGATTCGAGCAAAAAAAATCCTTGACATAAGTGTGACATTCCCACAAGAAATACACAAGTAAGGATATAGAGCAAAAATAAAAAAAATTTCTCCATAAACTCATAAATTCTCCCAAACTCATTTTTTTCTCATATCTCTATGAACTACAAGCCTTGGCATTGATCATTTTCTCTTCCAAAGTTCCAAAGGTTTTTATACCTTCACTTTTTCTCTAACTTCAAGTCTCATTAATTTTCTTTAAAAGGTGAATTCTTCCTAATGCTTGGGAGCATGAAATTGAAGGGATCCATTCCATTCATTCTTGGTAAGTGTTTATTGTTTTCACATTAAGCTCTAAATTCCTTAATGCCTTAACCAAGAAATTGCATCCATTGCATAGGTTTGGCTTACTAAAGGGTCCAAACCCTAGAACTACCAAATTTTTCCTAAGTTCTTCTCACCATCGGGAAAGCTCTCTTTGTCTATACCCTTATAATGGTTTCTCTTGATGAATGTGGTTTGAATTTGATAAGTTCATTACTTAGTGGGGTGGTGATAGTGACTTGCATAAAGAGAGAAAATTGGTGATGGTGGCCAGAGGTTATTGGAAGACACTCAATATTTAAATCAATAGGGGTGTAGGCAAATAGCTTATAATAATATATCTTAAGATTTTGGAAATGTACCTAGTGGCCTTTTATAGCCATGCAATTAGGGGTAAAATGGTCAAAATGAGTGGATAAAGTTGCAAGGTTACGGTTGTATGGACTGGTGATGTGGCCAATGGTATAGTAGAATTTATGTGTTTGATAATGATAATCGCCTACAAGGAGAGGATAATACTGTATTGATGTTAGGATGTGTCAGGTTGTTTGTACAAAATGAGCATGACTTAGTGGTCACCCAAAGGGAGCATGTGAGGAGGTGACAGGCGATGGTGGCTAGCCATGAGGGGTTGACTGACATGTTATAGGATGAAGTCAGAGGGCAATAGGTGAATGCTCTGGTGGTTAAGTGAGCTAGTGGAAATTTGGATGATGTCACTTACCCCTTCTTGGCCTATCAGTCCTTAGGACGGGGGGACTCAACTGTCACACTGATTATAGACACTTAGCTAAAAGATGCGTTGTTTGCTTTTCTTGCTAATGTGGAGTAGCAATTATTTTGGGACTCTTGTATGATTGATAGTTGCATATAATAAATGCCTTGCATCCTTTCAAGTATGTCATCATTGCAGTCTTTTTAGAACCTTTCAATTTACTTCAAAACATTTTGATTTTGGGAAATCCTAACTATTGGATCAATGGAGTATATAAGTTCCTACTTTTTCTTTTCTTCCTCGCTTTTTGCATTTAAACCTTCAAGTGAACTCTAGCAAACTAGAGCTTTCTTTGTGATTTGGTGCCTTTGGTGGCTACTTTTGTTGCTTTTAGAGTTTTTCAAAGTTTTTTGATGTTCCATTATTGCTTTCTAGTTGCAATTGTAGTTTTAGTAAATTTCCTTCATTCCCTTTATCTTATGGAGTTTCATTGTTTATGCTTGGTTAGGGTTGTTCATGCTTCAATGTTACAGTTTCTTTTTAGCAATTTGTAGTTTGTTTCTTTGCTTGACACCTGCATGTTATTTTTAGGTACATTTGCTTTCTAGTTTCTTTGGTTGGTTTTTTGGTTTATTGGGTGGAGTCATGCCATCTCCTGGTAGTGAAGAAAAGGGGTTCTTGTTTGACTAAGCTATCATGGTAGTTTCGTTGTCTACTTAGGTTTCCATTACTAAAAGGAGAACTTTGGTTTTAGATAGTATGGACTTGGAAACCTCTTTCAGTGCCACTAAGTGTAATCATGTTGATTTAGAAAGATTGTTGTCTTGGAATGACGTTGAGGTCAAAATGTCTCCTTCTTTTTGGATAAAGCTGATGGCCAGTGATTGTGCGGAATGATAATGTGGCTAATGATACAATATTATTTGTGCGTTTGGCATTAGTAATGGTTTGTGAGGAATGGATAGTATTATACTAGTGTCAAGATATGCTAGGTTGTCTGTATAGGGGAGTACAACCAGGCAGTCACGCAAAGGGTGCATATGGGGAAGTAATGGGCAATGGTGGCTAGCTGTGAGGGGATGATCAACATGTTATGTGGTGAAGTTGATCGGTGATGGGTGAATGTCTAGGTGGCAAAGGGAGCTAGCAGAAATTAGGGCTACATCATAATTATAGTTGATTGATGTTTATGAGATGTTGAATTACTTGATTAGGGATTTTATTACACAAATGCTTGGTTGTATGATCTTGACTAAGGAAAACACCTTTCTCTAAGGTGAGTAGGATTTCTACTCCTTACATGTTACCATTATGAACTAAAAGGTATTTATAATATTTATATATGTATGATTTATTTTGAAAAAAAAATACTTTATGCATTTTCAATGAAAATTTGAGAAAAACTTCTAATGAGCTCTTACCTTTATAATGTTTTATATAGCATGAAGGTTATGTATGTATATTTATGTTTTTTTTTGTTGCCATACATCTTGATGAGCCTACATGGAATTGTTTGTGCACTAATATGCATGATTCTAGGATGATTGAATTACTTGACATGATGTCATGCTTTATTGTGGATAAGTTTTCCAAAGACAAGTTGATGAAAATGATTTGATAAATAGAGTATTTCAAGGGTTTGAATGTTATGGAAAGGTTTTCATGAACATTTTCATTGAAAGGCACTAAAAGCACAAGCCCAATATAATGTGATTGCCAAGCATGGTGTTCATGAAAGGAAAAGGTTTAAATGGATGTGATTTGTCTATATAAAGATTTCAAAAGTCATATGATACAATGAATAAGTATATTTATGTTTACATATGTATACCAAAATTTGAAAGCATGACAGATATGAGTTTTGTTTTTGGGGGAGAGTCATGTTATAATCTCGTAACTGTTAGCAGTGGTAACGATTTAGATGCACTTAAGGGCCAATACAAGTGTACTTATGAGATGACCTACCTATGAACTAAGCCACTTACAAAAGAAAGAAAAGATCTGGAGGGTGATATAAGACATTATAGAGTTTTGACCTCTATTGGTGAACCTTCTTTTTCAGGATAGGCCACCTCATAGGTAGGACAAGGTAACTAATGGGTAGGTATTACCTCAATTTGATTCTCTCATGAAATCCCCTATGTAAAAAGAATTTTTCATTTTAGTTTTAGCTAATTTGATTTATGTTCAAGCAAAAATGAAGAAAATGTCATTTCCAAATTTCTTTTTTGGGATAAAGTTACTTTATGTTTGTTTTTAGAAACTATTTTAGGCATGTTTTTAAAAATTACTTTATATATGTTTTCATAATCAACATGTTTATATTTAGTTATAACAGATATTACTTTTACTTTCATTCTAAAAGTTTTGAATGCTTATATACTTATATGTGTTTATAAGGCTAAAGATGTTTTCCATCCCATGTTTGTTTGGTGGTTGTTTTCTGTAATACCCAAAAAAATTAAGAAATGAAAAAGGGAAATTTAAAAATAAAAGTTGAAAATGAAAAATGACTAAATTAAAAAGTGTTAGGGACTTGTTTGAAAAGTTTGTTTTTCGGAGGGGCATTTTCGTAAATAAGTTAAAGTTAAAAAAAAAAGTTTTTTTTAGAAAACTCCAGAACCTGGCGCCATTTATTTTTCTTTCTCCCTCTTCTGCGAAACCGCGAGAAACCCCGCGAAGAAGTTCCTCCTTCTTCTCCCGAGTGCCGGCAAATTTTCGGCGTCCTTCCGTTACCGGCGAATTTGCGGCGTGTTTCCTGATTTCTGCACCGCGCCGACGAGCTTTCCGGCGTTGATGGCGTCCAGCGCCTTCGGCCTCGGTTCCGGCTTC
>JANHAO010005635.1:0-22394 GCA_026873985.1 Saraca asoca | reverse complement strand
TTGTTATGGATGGTATTGGATTGGATTTGTAGCATTGTTATGTGACAATCAGGTACTAAAAAAATGACTATAAAAGCTGTTCATTGACTGAATTTATGTGTCAATCAAGTACCTAAAAAAATGACTGCAAAAGCTATTCATTTATTGAATTTGTGAACAATTTTTTTCCAGGTTTTACCATTTTGTGACTGAAATAGCAATCGATTTTTTGGTTGCCAAAAATTAAACATAGATTTTGCGACCAAAATAGCGACTGAAATTCAGTCGCAAAAAATGAACCAGCGACTGCAGGGATTGGTTATAAAATTCTTAGCGACCAAAACAGTCACCAAATTTTTTGGTTGGTAAAGACCGAAACAGCAATCAAAATATTTGGTGGCAAAAAATTCAAACTACGACCAAACTTCTATAATCTTAATGACCAAAATATGTGGTGGCTAATTTGGTCACTAAACTCAGCGATTGTTTTGTATCGATAGCTGATTGTCTTGCGACTGGGGTTTTAGCCACTCTATAATTTTGGTCACTGTTCGATCGCAAAAACTGTCTGCGATCAAAATTCAATTTTTAGCGACTGAATTTTTTGATCGCTAAAATGCAATTTTTTTGTAGTGTAACTGCATATTTAATATTTATGAGGAAAATAAAAGCATGATTAAAGTAATGGATGCATTAATGTGTTAATGAATTTTCCCCAACTTCATTGCCTATGCAATTAACTTCCATGAAGATGTTGAATGAGACAAACTATAGGGATTGGACCAAATCTTTCAAATTTTATGTTGTAGTCACCAATCTAGATCTAACACTTAAGGAGAAGGATCCTCTTGTTGATGGGAATTGAAATGCTAAACATAAAAAATGGACACACTTAAACAAAGTGTGCTTGATAGTCATGAAATTTGTAATAAACATGACCATCAAGTAGAGTATTCTTGAATCCTAAAATGTTAAGTTCTTTCTTAAAATTGTTGTTAGGAAATACAAAAAGTTTAACAAGGTTGAGAAAGATCACTATCTCTCACTGCTTGAGAAAATGATGTACGATGGTGTTAGTGGAGTGTGAAAGCACATCTTGAAGTTAGTTTACTACTATAACAAATTATAAAACATGAATGTTGTCATAGATGATAGCTTCCTGATCTAGCATGTACTAGAATTATTACCCACTCACATCCTATAATACCCAAGAGGATGAATGGACTATTAATGGATTTATTTCCATTGTTATTCAGGAAGAATAGGATATGCAAAAAAAAAAGAAGAAAGGTTTAGAATGTCAATTATGTTTTCCATGGTTTAATTTCAAAATAATGCATAAAAGGAACAATAAAGGGAAACCTACCTATGAAATGAAAAAAGGTGAAATGAATGAACAAAGCCAAAGGCCTGAGAAAGCTTAGTTTAAGGAAAATTATAGGTTTTGTGAGAAATATTGACATAAGAATGTAGACAATTTCAAGTATACGAAGTGGGTTGAGAAGAAGAAGAAAGGCACCTCTTTAGCTCTATTATCTTTTGAGTCAAACACTTAGTGTTTAGATACTGTGCCACTATTCATATGATGAATTCTTTATAGGCATTGAGAAATCTAGAGAAGTTAAGTGATGTAGAGCAGATTGTCTGATTTGGAAATGATGACAAAGTACAAGTACAAGTGAAGCACATAAGAGTTGTTTCATTATGCTTATCTATTGGTCATATATTAGAACTTAAAAACAATATTTATGTACCTTCCATGGGGAGGAACTTGATTTTTGTAATTGCTTTGAATCGTGATGGCTATTTATGTCATTATGGTAATAAAAATTTGATTTACTTTGTAATTCACATATCATTAGTTTTGCTACATTTTGCATTGGATAGTACAAAATTAATTTACATCCTGGTTTTGCTGACTTAATTATTACAGTGATTAGAAAGAAAAGCAGTAGGATTGATGAGAAATCTTCGATGTTATGGCACAAGTGTCTAGGACACATTTCTAAGGAGAGAATGCAAAGACTCATAAAAGAACTGGTCCTACAAGATCTAGATTTCTAAGACTTCAATACTTGTGTAAATTACATTAAAAGAAAACTCCTATTAGAGCTAAAAAGGGAAAGAGAAGCAAAAAATATGATATCTTAGAGTTGATCCATACTGATATCAATGGATCTATTATGCTTGTTGCTATGGGTGGTTATAAATATTTCATCACTTTCACTAATGATTATTCCATATTTGGATGGGTGAAGTTGCTCAATGAGAAACCTAAATCACTGGATAGCTTCAAGTCATTCAAGGCTGCCATTAAGCTTATATTAGGAAAGAAAATTAAATGTGTCAACTTTGACAGAGGTGTTGTATACTATGATAGGTATGAGAAGACTGGGAGAAATCCTGGTCCTTTTGCCAAGTACCTACAATAGTGTAGCATTGAAGCCATTTATACCAAACTTGGGACACTAGAATAAAATAGTATTGAAGAAAAAAGAAACTAGACACTCATGGATATGGTGAAATGCATGTTAACTCATTCATCATTACCATAGTTCTTTTAGGGTGATGCCTTGAAGATTGCTATGTATATTTTGAATCAAGTTCTAAGCAAATCAGTGCCTAAAACCCCTTTATAAGCTATTGAATGGTAAAAGGCCTAATTTAAGGCATTTTCATGTTTAGGGTTGAAAATATGAAGTGAAGCCATATATACCCTCCACAAAGAAACTTGATTCAAATACTGTTATTAGATACTTTATTAGCTATTGTAGTGGCTTAGGCCAGTAGGTTCAACTATTTAACTCATTCCACCATAGTTGATTCAAATAGAGCCATTTATTTTGAGGATGGGTTGGATAGTTGGAGTCAGGTATCATACATCACCACTTGTAGGGAAGAAAATGTTATGATTCCACTATCATCATAACTCGCTAAGTCATCTTCTATTATCCCACAAGTTAGTCCAATGCAACTAATGTACAAGATGTAGAGCCAAAGGAAATAGTTGAGGAAATCTCTTGAGGAAGTCCCATAGAGTTCACAAATCATTAATTTCTTACAAGTATTTGGTTTACTTATAGGAGCATGAGTTTGATATTAGTGAAGATATTGATCCCACTATGTTTTCATAGGCCATATTTGGTCCTAATTCTTCAAAATTGATTAAGGCAATAAAGGATGAATTAGCCTTAATGCACAAAAATTAAGTGTGAGATTTAGTTGAATTACATACAGATTGTATGCCAGTTGAATGCAAATGGTAAGCAGGATGCTTAAAGTGAGATCCAAAAATACAAGGCCAAACTCGTAGCATAGGCTACACTCAGAAAAAAGGGATAGACTATAAAAAAAACCTATTAGAATATATATATATATATATATGAACTAACTAGATGGTTTCTAAGAAAAGGGCAAAGAAGACCTGGTGTGTAAACTAAATAGATCTATATATGGTTTAAAGCATGCATTTAGACAATGGTATCTCAAGTTTAATGAGATAGTGACTTCTCTTGGATTTAAGGAGAATAATGCAAACCAAGGCATCTACATGATGACAAGTGTGTCTAGTTTTGTGTTATATGTTAACAATATTCTGTTGCAAGTATTATTATGAACTTATTAACTAAGACAAAGCAAATATTGTTGAATGATTTTGAGATGAAGGATCTCTAGAATGCCTCTTTTGTATTAGGCATAAAGATTCACTATGATAGATCCCAAGGTATACTTGGCTTGTCTTAATGGTCATACATTGAGAAAATACTAAAGAGGTTCAACATGTCAATATGCTTTCAAGTTTTTGAACCTATTCAAAAGGGTGAGATTTTTTCAAAAGCCTAGTGCCCTCAAAGTGATGAAGAAAGAGAAAAAATGAAGAAAGTCCTATACGCATTTCTCATAGGTAGCCTGATGTATGCTTAGGTGTGTATTTGTCTTGATATAGCTTATATTGTTGGTATATTGGGGAGATACCTGAGTGATCATGGTTAAAGACTTTAGATTGTTGCCAAAAAATTAATGAGGTACCTATAGGATACAAAAGATTACATGTCGACCTATAGGAGATTAGGAAATCGCATGGTTATAGGCTACTTAGACTTTGATTTTGCTAGTTGCCCAGATGACTACTACTGAGACTAGTCAAAAATAGTATTAAACCACCAAAGCTCGTAGTTAGAATGAGTCTAGGTTATGTCTATAGAGATTGGTGCTCTATTTTATATGTGTTACAATATGAAATAGGGGGGTTGCTACCTAATCACAAATAAAAATTGAATCAAACAGATTGTATGAAAATCAAAACAAAATTAGAAATGAAGGGAATTTAGATGTAAGAAGGCTCAATCCAAGAGGCTCTTGTAACCAATTCATTGACTGATCATTGACTCTATTGTTTCACTCTTATTTTGACCACCTAGCCAATATATTAATTAAGTATAGAACCTAATTAATCCTTATTAATTTTCTCCTAAACTAGCCAACTAAGTGCAGCACCTAATTGGCTCTTACTTAAATTAGTTGAAGCTTAATGCTTTAACCAATTTATTAATACCTTTATGTTTTAAAAAGAGTAAGTCTAGTTAACTGAATTACCCCAATAGCAACCTAATTAGTTGCCCTTGATTCCTTAGGAAGATTGACTTACTCAGGCAGCAAATTAACCCCTTATTGTTGCTTCAACCAAACATCCATAAATAACTATAAGTTGCCTATAGAAATTTGGCTAGCATTAGATTATAATGAATAATTAATTAGTCGATCTTATTAACTAATTTTCTAAGGAAATTGTATATAGTAAAATCAAGGAATAAAGAGAATCAAATTAGAAATGAATTGAAATTAAGATCAAGTTTCACAATCAAGAAACAATTAGTATAAACATTCCTTTAGATTAAAATCAGAATTTAGTCACATATTAATGGAAAATAAAATGAAAAAATTAAAAGAAAGAATAAACCTAATTTGAGCTTGCATTCTTGTCCTAGTAGAGGTCCTTTCCTCCCTAAACATAGAGACAATATAGAAAATGAGTGTAAAAGTTATTATAATAGAGACTCAACTAATTATTTAAAGGCTTAGTGCATTACTCTTGGTTGATATGCGAACTAGGGCTGAAAGGAGGTCTATTTGGATGTGAAGCTCTTCATATGAAATGTAGGTCCATCACTTATCTTTCTAATGGCATTGACATTACATAAAAACTTGATCCTTAGCTCAAGCCATGGGCTAAAATTCAAAATAATATTCTAGAGTAGTCAACCTATAATAGATTTAAACACTTAAGTTCATAGCTATGTAATTAATTCAAAATGATATAGTTTACCCTCAAGCCTTCCATGAAAGTTGTAGGTTTGGATTTTAGTGATCCTATGGGCTTGAGTTTATACCAAAATGATTTTTAGAGCTCCACTTATGATAAAAATATTGAAATTAGGTCTAGGTTGTATCACTGCACTCTGTTTCACATTTTAGTCTTTATGTCACCTCTAAAATAGATTAATTGGGCCTTGGGCTCTTTGTGATGTCTTTATCTCTTTCTGTTAACTTTCTAAGGACATAAGAATCATTTAAAATTAAGGTTTAGAACTTTAGATATGCCTAAAAACCTAAAAGAATATAAATTTACTTAATAAATTCAATTAATCATAAAAACTTAGGAAACCACAAAACCAATCTCAGATGTCAAATTAAGGACATAAACATGAGAAAAGACCAAGTATAAAGGGATATAAAATATATATAAGTTATGTTTGTGAAATTTCCTTCACACTTAACTTTTGTATGTCCTTGACCAAGACCCCAAAACAAAACTATAATAGACTCAAAAAGTAAAACAAAGACTATAACACTAAAATTTTTCAACAAGGATAAGAATGTAAAACCAAAAGCAAAAAAAAAAAAAAAAAAAAAACCAAAATTTTAGGGGACATAGCATCTTATGAAGCACATTCGTGACCACTCAAAATTCAAATTCAACTAGCAAAGTAATTTCATTTAAAAGGCAAGTAGATATCTTTGGTAGACCTTCATGAGGTTCGCTCTCCAAATAACTATCCTTGTGTTTAAAATAGGAAAGTGTTTCATTCATTTTCATTCCATGAAATTGCAATATCATAAACTTGCTTATCATTAAATCTCTATTACTCAAATAACATGCATAGTATAAATTAAAGGACTTCATAAAAGTTGTAATGTGTCCAAAAGATAAGGGAAGGAAAGGAACGATATAGATATAAAAATGCAAAACCAAAGAGTCTAAAGCATTGTGGCATATATCCAAACAAGCAAATGTGTAATTTAAAATCAGAATCTACATTACAACTTTCACATTTTTCACTTCTCTTTTTCTGTTTCTTTTTTTGACTTTTTTTTTTTAATGTTTTGAGCTTTTTTTTTTTGTTTAAAATTTCTTTTTCTTTCAGTTTCAATTTTTCCTTCTTTCTTTTGCTTTCTTTTTCTTAAATTGCATTGAACTCTCTTTTTCATCATCTTTTTTTCTTTTTTCATTTGTTTCTTCTTTTCTTTTCTTAGCTTCAAACTCATAATTTCCTTTTTACTAAATAATTAGCACATCTTTATACTTGTTCAAGAACCCATCCTACTAATGAATTAAATGCTCTACTAAACCCTAAGGTTAGGAAAAAGTAAAGACAGTCAAGACTTGATTTTTTAATGGGCTACATAATAAGAAAAAGGTCAAATTGGCTTGAAAATGCTCAACAATGGTGCATTGTAAGGTAGACTAAAAAAAGGCAAAAATGGCTTAATGAAAGAATGCCTTAATCACATTTATGTATACATGTGTCAATGTAATCTCAAAAAAATTCAAAGTAATTTCTAGAGCAACAATTTCATAAAAGAAAATTACACATAAGAAAAAAGTGGAACCTGATAAAAATTGTTTAAGAATGGCTCAAAATCTCCTAGATTATTTGTCTACCAAAATCAATCCAGAAACACTTCAAATTCATCACCATGCTAACCATATTCAAAAATCAAGAATCAATACAATTTATTTAATCATGCTATGAAGTCATCAAATTTAGTTGCAACATACTCAAAGCCTAAACAAACTTATCATTAATGAAAAACATGTAAAAGAACAAAAATAGAATTTTTTTTCTAGAGTTCTTTTACTATAATTTTTTTCAATTTTTTTTTCACATGATAGAAATAAAACAATGCCAAATGCATAGCAAAACAATCCTAAAATCTCCCCCACACCTAAATTTTACACTGTCTCAGTGTAAGTACAAAATTAACAATAAATCTTGGACAATTAAAATAAAAGAGGTAGGAAAAAAGAGTAAATATTTGGGTTGCCTCCCAAGAAGCGCACTTTTTTAACATCATCGACTTGATGGTCCCATGATTCTTTTCTTAACTAATATCATCACATAAACTGACTTTCCTAGCTCCACTTCCTCTCCTTCATGCTCTTGGAAGCTTTTAAAGAATGGTTTGAGCCTATGCCCATTAACCTTGAATACTTTGTCAGTTACTAAATTTTTTTATCTTAATTGCACTATAAAGAAACACATTAGTAACATTTAAGAGTCCAATCCAATGGAATGTAACTTACTAAACCTTTATATGAGTCTTGAATTGTAAAGTAAAACTTTTTGCCTAACTAGGAATTGTTTCCAAGTAATCATCCTATCATGGAATGCCTTGTTCTTCTCTTTGTAGATGCATGAATTCTCATAAGACTCAAGTTGAATCTATTCCAATTCTTGCAATTGCAATTTCCTTTGCTTACCAGCTTCATTTATCTCCATGTTGCAACTTTTCATGGCTCAAAAAGCTCTATGTTGTATCTCCACAGGAAGGTGACATGCATTGCCAAAAACCAACTTGTAAGAAGACATCCTAATGAGTGTCTTGTATATTGTTCTATAGGCCATAATGCATGATCAAATCTCAGGCTCCAATCTTTTCTACTTGGCTTCACTATTTTCTCTAAGATGGATTTCATTTCTCTATTGGATATTTTAGCTTGTCTATTTGTTTAAGGATGATATGGTGTAGATGCCTTATGGAAGACTCAATATTTTCTCAACAATGCCTTAATTGTTCTATTGCAAAAATAAGTCCCTTGATCACTCACTAATACCTTAGGAATTTTAAACCTGTTGAAAATATTAGACTTGACAAAACCTACAATAACTTTAGAATTATTAGTCTTAATGGCTTTTGCTTCGACCCATTTTGAAACATAATCCATAGCAAGCAAAATATAATGAAAACCACAAGATAAAGGGAATAGTCTTATGATAACAATGCCTTCAATATAAAAAATCTCACACATAACAATAAGGGTTTACAACATTTCATTTCTATGCATCAAACTACTCATTCCTTGACATTGCTCAAAACACTTGCAAAACTCATATGCATCATGGACAAAGTAGACCAATAGAAACCATAATTTAAAACTTTCCTAACTATTCTTTAGGGTCCAAAATGTTCAGCACAATGTAAACATGGCAAAAGAAAGAATAGACTGAAACTATGAATTAGGCACATCTACCAATAATTTGTTTAGCATAATATTTCCATAAGTAGAGATCATCACACACAAAATGCTTAGTATCAATTTTCAACTTCTCTTTCTTAGCTCTACTCAAATCAATAAGTAAAGTCCTAGTAATTAAATAATTCACCAACTTAGCATATAAAGGAACATTACCTTATCGCTTGAAAAGCTACTCATCAGGGAAAGAACCATAGAGAGGTAATGGATCTTCCTCTCTTATTAATAACTCCTTTCTTGTCCTTAATCTAAAAGTCAAACTCTGGTAACAAGAGGATCCATTTGATCAATCTTGGCTCTACATCTTTCTTGGAGAGTGAATACTTTCTAATTGCACGGTTGGAAAATTCAACAACTTTAGATCAAAGCAAATAAGAGTGAAATTTATCTAATGCAAACATTATAGCCAAAAGCTTTTTCTTTTTTCTTTTTTGTGGAATAATTACATTAGGTTAGATCATGACTCCTAGAAGCATAATGAATCACATGCGCTTGCTTGCCAACTTATTGTCCAAAATCACTCCTAAGGCATAATTACTTTTATCACACATGATCTCAAAAGGTAACTCCCAATTGGGAGGCTAAATGATAGGGGTAGATATCAATGTAGCCTTTAACTGGTCAAAAGCCTCCTCACATCCATGATTGAAATCAAATAGAACCTTTTTTGTAGCAACCTGGATAAAAGCAAGGCTATCTTGGAGAAATCCTTGATAAATTTGTAATAAAAACCTATATGGCCAAGAAAGGATCACACTTCCCACAAACTTGTGGGATAAGGCAAGCTCAAAATCAAATTCACTTTTGCTTTATGAACCTTAATGCCTCTTCTTTACACCACATGTGCTAAAACTATCCCTTGCTCAATTATAAAATGACATTTTTCAAAATTCAAAACAAGGTTTATCTCTATGTAACACCTAAGCACGTGAGTCAAGTTCTCTAAGCATGCATCAAATGAATCACCATAAACAAAACATCATCTATGAAAACCTCTATGCAATGCTCTGGCATCTTTCTAAAGGCAAATGTTTCAAAAAAGCAGTGAATGTGGTTTTTTCTTAGTTTTCTAGTGCAATGCCAATCTGAAAGTATCTTATATACCCGTCCAAGAAGCAATAATGAAATTTTTCTAGCTAATGTAGCCAATTCTTACGAACCAATTATTCTGAATTTTGGTTAGGACAAGCTCATTCTCTTAATTTCTCATCATAGTAATTCCTGCTTTCTTTAGCACTGCTTGAACAGGGTTAATGCATTTGCTGTTTGAAATTAGGTAGATGATTCTAGTATATAATACTTTCAAGATATCTTTCTTGACCATTCCATCATGAAGAGGCCCTTAGTTAGTTTGGAACCCTTCTCTAGCAGAATTTTATGCATGCACATGGAAGGGTTGATGCCTTTGATGTCTGTTATAGTCTATCTTATTATTGACTTAGGGTCTTTGAGCATTCTAATCAATTTTTCCTCTTGTTTTGTAACCAAGTTCTTAGCTATTATGATTAGGAAGTCTGCTTCCTCTCCCAAGTAGGCATACTTCAAGTGGTTTGGTAATAGTTTCAGTTCAAAAATTAGGGCTTATACCATTAAAGGTAGCAACCTGGTTAAGGGAAGATGTAAAGACTATAATTATGCCAAATTTGGTTTTAATTGCAACTGCAACTCCATAATTTTTGTTGTTTCTGCCTCTAATTCAGCAAGGTTGTACAAGTCAAAAACATCCTACACTAATAGATCAAACACATCAAGTGCAAATAGAAACAATTATCATTAGTAGCTAGTTATTTCATAGAATCAAAGATGTTAAATACCATAATGTCACTATAAAATTCCATGGTTAGTGTGTCAGCATACACATCTATTTTTGTTCTTGTAATTTTTCAGAAAAGGTCTCCCTAAAATGATAGAGGTTGAGTGTCTGGTTGAAGGATCATCTACCTTATTTAGAATGTAGCAATCTCTTGGAAAAATGAAGCCATTCACCTTAATCAAAACATCCTCAATAACTCTTTTAGGGTAAGCATTAGACATATTTGATAGATGGATTATAACACTAGTTTTTTTTAATGGCCCTAAATTCATATATGCATAAATGAAAAGATACATGACATTAATTGATGCATCTAAATCTAGCATTAGATATTCAAATATGGTTTTGCCAATAATATAAGGAATGGTAAAGGTGCTTGAATCCTTGCACTTTTGGGGTATTTTTCTCTGAATGACAATAGAAATAGATTTTCCCATGCTAATTTTTTCATGACCTCTTAGTTTCTTTCTAGTGGTGCACAACTTTTTAAGGAACTTGGCATACCTTGAGATCTGATTGAACACATCTAGTAGGGGAATGTTCATTTTAACCCTTCTAAAAGTCTCTAAGATGCCTTTATCTTAGTCTTCTTTCTTTTGCTTTGCAAGTTTGCTTGGGAAGTGTGGGGTGAACACATTAATTAAAAGTTGTTTATTGGTTCAAAAATCCCTACCTCTTTTTGGTTTGAAACTGGTTGTTTATCCCTTATTGCTATTTCTTTGACACTTCTTACATCCATTTTCCCTAAGATTCATCATTATTTGGTAAGGTAGTCTACTTGCAATAGCTTGATTTTCTAGGTTGGTTATCCTAGTATTAACTTCTATAATCTATTGCTGATAGTGTTGATATCCCATTTTATCTGCTAAATTTCTCCTCTGATTTCTTGCTAGAATTGTAGGTTCTGTTGAACCATATTTTTCATCAAATCTGCTAAAGCTTGATTTGAAATGGAGTTCTAGTTCTACTATTGTATGGAATAGTTCTCGCTTGGCTACTGCATTTGATATGAAGGTTGCTGATAGGAACTTTGTTGTCCTACTTGATTACCATATCTCAAGTTTGGGTGATCTCTTGATCCAAGGTTATATATATTGTGGTCTAGTATGAAAATCTTTTATTAGTTTTTAGAAATTTACCTATAGCCTAGACTTGTTGAAAGGTGTTAGCCTCTTGGCAGAATATGGGACATGTTTGAGTGCTGTATCCATAAGCTGGGTAGATGCCACACAAATGTGCCCTCTATTTCCATCCTATGAATTGCTAAACCATATGAATGAGGTTTGCCATTTGCCTCTCTAAGTTAAATGTGTGCACTTTGTTGATCCTTTTCATGGCATAGTCTGATAACCTGCCAACCTACTATGAGTTTGCAACCATGTTGGATATTAACACCTCTGCAGCATCAAGGGTCTTGTCTATTAGGGCTTCCTAACTTACTACATCAATCATGCTTCTATCTATTGGGAGGAAGCTTTCATAGAAATATTGGATAAGAAGCTGATCACTGATTTGGTGATAGGGGTGGCTTGAACATAACTTCTTGAATCTTTCCTAATACTTATATAAGGTTTATCACATTGTTACCTAATGCTATAAATCTCTTTTCTAATGTTGGTAGTTCTAGAAGTAGGGAAGTATCTCTCAGGAAATAATTTGGTAATCTTGTTGTGTGTGTTAATGGAGCCTAGAAGGAGATAGTAGAGCCAATCCTTGGTTGAATTAGCTAGGGAGAAGGGAAAGACTTTTAAATCTATATGAACATTTGAAATTCCTTTAGGCTTTATGGCTGAGCAAACTATATGGAACTTCTTCAAGTGTTTATGAGGATCTTCCCTAACCAATCCATGAAATGTAGGCAACAAATAGATCAAACCAAACTTTAACTTAATGGAAACTTTAATTTTAAGGTAATTAATGCACAGAGGCTATTGGTTTAGGTCAGGAGCAATCAACTCTTTCAAAGTTCTTTGATAAACTACCATGTTATCTATGATGGAATATGGCGAAGAACTTGCAGAAAACAAATCTCCTTCAGTGCCTAAAACTGGAAAGGAGGGTATTGAAACTGATGCTAATGAAGGGTCTAGAATCAATCCAGATTGGTACCTACTCTCTTTTCTCGATTCCTACAAAGTTCTTTTAATCTTTGAGTTATATATTTAAAAAATATGAGAGGATTGACTTATGCTCAAAAAGATTTGGTAGGCAATCAAAAACCATAAGAATTGTGATCGAAAACATAGGAAAATAATTTATAAAATACTAAAAAAAAAATCAAGAAGATGATGGAATTTGGCAAAAATAAGGGGCTCATGACAAAGTTATGAGTCTTGCTCACAAGGCCCAAAAATGGTGACCAACCAAATTTGAGCTTCTAGTTCCACAGAAAATTTTACCACTTGACCCTACCAAAAAAATTGAAAAATTAAGGAAACTAAGGAAAAATGGGGGGTGGGAAAGGACTAAATTTAAAGGTTAATAATAAACTTGATATCCTAATTAGTTACTCCCCAGCAACAACATCAAAATTTAACCATTGTAGAGATTGACCAAAAATAGTACTAAACCATCAAAGCTAGTATTTAGGATGAGTCCAAGTCATATCTACAGAGACTGGTGATTGATAACACAAGATTTGACACAATTATTTGTCCTCATACTTAGCATTTTAAGGGCCAGAATGAATTAATTTCAGCTGAGTTAAGGTTTATTTGGGATTTAGTGTCAATTGGCAACATTTTGTAATTTTCTTCATTTTCGGCCATTTTGGAGTAGTTTTTGTAATTCTTAAATAACCTGAGATACACTTGTCAAATTGATGTGATTTTTGTCTTGTAGGAAATATAAGAGATAGACCTACAACTTTCATGAAGACCTCCAAGGCTGAATTACTCATTTGGTTACCTGAATTTGGAGATGAAATTACTGCAGAATACTATCTCTTGGGTAACCTGACCTTCATGCCTTTAGTAGACCATATCTTGAGCTATAGAGATCCAAATGAGCTGAAACGAAGCCCAAATGAAGCCAAAACATAAATCCACATTTCATATGAAGACTTCCTGAGCTGGAAACCTCATTTTTGGCATCCAATATTGGCTGCAACCTAGAGGTAGAGAAGCTACAAAAAGTGGGCCTGCAGAATTGCTTTTTCTTGGTCCCAATTGGCATCCAACAAAAGCCCATTTGTTCACCTGAATCCAACCAGATGGAGACTAGAAAGTATGAATAAAAAGAATAGGAAGTGGCCTACAAAAGGGACTGAACACGTAGAGAGTGGCAGAGCAAAAATGCAATCAGTAATTAATTCTCAATTACTCCCACTCAGCTTCCTTTTCTTTTACCCGGGCAAGCCTTTTGTATAGAGCTAGACTTGAGTCTTTTTCATTTAGTTTTTCATTGTGTTTTAGGCTAGTTTTTCATGAGGGTAGAGCAAGCTTTTTCTCTCCCTCTTTTCTTCCATTTTTCCTTTCATTTTCGGCCTCCATGGAGGGCTAATGTTGTAACCAGTCCAAAGGGGCTGCAACTTAAAGATTTAATGCTGAGATCTTGGTATGTTTTTCTCCATTCATTTGATTGGCCTTTTTTCTTCCTTTCCTCTTAGTTTTTATTGCAATATCTGACTTATATGGATCCATTTGATTTCGATATTGAAATGGTTATTGAGATCTTGACAATCACCTTAGAAAAGGATAGGAAAACTAAGTAATGCATTGAGATCTTGATGTATTACTTGTGGCTGAGTTTTGCTTAAAACTTATTAATCATTTCAGGGATTCTTGCTATGATTAATAACAATTGAATGCATATTTAGTGATCTAGGATGCATTGATATCAAGTTGATAAGTTCCCTTGGCTGGTTGCTTTGTTTTGTTGTTATTTTTTTTTGCATGTTTTAGTGTAGTTTAGCTTAGTTTTAATTCTGCCAAACCCCCCCAATTCAACTCCTAATATTATTGATAACATCATCCTAAAATAGTCCTTGGATTTGACCTGGGTTGCCTATGCTACAAGTTAGTTTAGGTCACTTTAGTTTATAAATTACTAATTTAACGGCTTGATAAACCGCAGCATCAATGATCTATTTTATATAGGTTATAGTATGAAATGGGGGGTTGGCTACCTAATGACAAGTAAGAATTGAATGAAACAAGTTGTATTCAAATCAAAACAAAATAAAAAATAAAGGGAATTTAGATGGGGGAAGGCTCAATCCAAGGACTCTTGCAACCAATTCATTAATTAATCATTCACTCTATATTTTCACTCCTATTTTGACCACCTAGCTAGGATATTAATTAAGTCCAACACCTAATTAATCCTTATTAATTTTCTTATAAACTATCCAACCAAGGTCATCACCTAATTGGCTCTTATTGTTAAATTAGTTGAAGCCTAGCACTTCAACCAATTTATCAATAGCTTTAAGTTCTGAAAATACTAGGTCTAATTAATTGAATTACCCTAATAACAACCCGATTAACTACCCTTAATTCCTTAGGAAGATTTACTTACCTTAATAGAAAATCAACCCTTATTGCTACTTAAACCAAACAACATTAACAAACATAAGTTGTGTATAGAAATTTCACTAGTATTAGATCATAACAAATAATTAATTGATGGATCCTATTAACTAATCATTCAAGGAAAAATTATGTAGTAAAATTAGGGAATCAAGAGAATCAAATTAGGAATGAACTAAAATTAAGTCAAGTCTCACAAACAAGAATGAATTGGTGTAGATATTCCCTTAGATTGAAATAAGAATTTAGTTATACATTAACAAAAAAATAAAATGTAAAAGTTAAAAGAAAAAGTAAACTTAATTTTAGGTTTGATTCTTACCCTATCAAAGGTTTTCTCTTCCTCAAACTTAAAGACAATATAGAAAATGAGTTTAAAAGTTATTAGAATAGAGGTTCGGCTATCTATTTGTAGGCTTGGTACACTGCCTTTAGTTAGGCTATTGATTAAGGTTGGAAGAAAGCCCATATAGATGTGACACTCTACATATGAAATGTAGGTCCATCACTTAGGTTTCCAATGGCAATGACATTGCATAAAAACTCAATCTTTACCTCAAGTTATGGGCCAAAAACTAAGATAGCTTTTTATAGCAATCCAACCTATAAGCTATGTAATTAATTCAAAATGGTGTACTTTTCCCTCAAGCTCATCATGAAAGTTATAAGTTTGGATCTTAGTTATCCTATCACTTAAGTTTGTACCAAAATGATTTTAGTGCTTCACTGAAGATGAAAACACTAAAATCAAGTTTGGGTTGCATCATTACGCTTTGTTTTAGTTTTCAGGCTTTATATTACCTCCAAAACAACTGAACTAAGCCCCTTGGCTCTTCATGCATTTTTAGCTTTTTCTCTTTGCTTTTCAAGGATACATGAATCACCTAAAAAGGAGATCCAAAACTCTAGATATGCCTAGAAACCTAAAATAATTTGAAATAGTGTAAATTTACAGAATAAATTTAATTAAGCTTAAAAACTTAGCAAACCACAAAACCAATCTCAAATGTCCATATAAACATATAAACATGAGAAAATACTAAGTATAAAGGGATATAAAATTTGTATAAATTGTGTTCATCACCAAATGACCCAAATTGACATCTAGATAAATCTTTATGATGGCAAATGGAGATATGTCATGGAAAAGTATTAAACAATCACTCACAACAACCTAGAATATGGAAGCAAAGTATGTTATGTGATTCAAAGTTACTTATGTAGCTATGTGGTTAATGAATTTTATTATTGGTTTTAATATCATTTAGAACATTCCATGGTCTGTAATCATTTATTATGACAATGTTGTCTCTCTTTGAATAATAAAAGTTTTGTTCATACAAAAACATTTTAATGTTAAATACTAATTTGTGACAAAGAAAATATGCAAGCATATTACTTGTATTGTGTATGTTTTCAGGAATTGTTTGCTCATAAATCCATTAACCAAAGGCTTACTTGTTGGGATGTATCATGATCATTTAACTCATATAGGTTTGGCTAAGTCTTTTGATATTTTGGGTTAGGGGGAGTGTTGTATTTGATGCAATTACATTAATTTATTTTTTTATGTATCAATAAAATATTCATGATATTGCTATATATTATTATTTATACACATTTTCTGGTTATGGCATGTTAGCAGGGACATTTAGACCTTGTCTCACTATTATATTAAGAATATTGATTCTTATTGGTATCTTAGGTGGATGCTAAGACCTTTATGTAGAGATTTATATATAGATATATTTACTATTATGTAAATCTTGTTATACACATCTTACATTGAATTTTGGTTAGTGAGATATAGGTGTACAATGTGTATAATATTAATATCACTATTGAATATAATGTTGCCCTCTATTGGATGCTTATATCTCAATTTACACCTATAGGGTGCAATAATGCCTTAATTACTTTGACATTACTTAAAGTGGTCATGACTTCTAAATTATATGGTTTAAATTTTTTTTATTTTGGACCTAACATAATACAAAATTTTATTTTATAAATTTCAAGGTATTGTTAGCTAATTTGTGATATCAAAGTTAGTTTTTATAATGGTACTTAGTCCAAAATGGTGTATTGGGTATTTTTCAATGATGGGTCCTTACTCCTAAAATCCTAGTCTTGCTGCATTCATCCCATTAGTTTACAGAAAGTGAAGTCCCTTTTCAGTGATGGCTAAGGTTTGTAGAAGAAGTACACCTATCATCATAATCAATACCATATTATGGATTAGATGTCAAATACAACTAAATTCATTTTATTCTACTTATTTTCATTCTACATTATACCATGATAACATAGTTTGATTAGTCTGTTTTGTCTAAAATCAAAACAAAATAATTTATCAAAGAAAACTACTAGAGAGTCTTAGAGAACAACTAGTTATGTATCCAGGGCATTTGTGTGTCACTTTCTTAGTGATTGAGAAAAGTGGAGCCCCTCCAAAATATTTCTATTTTTTTCCTTTTTTATTACATAGCTAGCCAGAAATAGAATGACACAATATACACTAACATCAAGCAATCATAAATTGGAAAAGCAAATCATCTTAGTTATGTGGTAACCTTTGTAATTATTCTTAAGTAGATTAAGTTATAGAAAACACATTTTTAAGCTCAAAAATAACTCATTCATTACAAATTAGTAAATACAAGTCAAAAGGTTTTCATATTCATTCACAATAGATAAATTTACAGTTGATATTTTGCGACACATACATTGCAAAATTTTAAGACAACCATAACCATAATCATTTGAGGATTTTATGCCAAAGATATAAAGCCAAAATCCTATATCACGCCCTAATTTCAAATTCTGCAATTGGCATTCTTTAACTTTAAGCTCCATTCCAATTTCTATCTTCTTCATGCATGCCATTTCTTCCAAGGTAGATGTTTTGTCAATGCCATTAGGTGCATTCATTTTAGTTTGGGAAGTAATAGGGGGTCAACCCAATCCAATACTTGTAGCCTTGTTAGTTAGTTCAAGCAATAAATGATATAACTTAGTTTAAGAACTTGCATTGATACCTTTTATTTAAGTTCTATATCCTTATATTCAATAGTTTTAGTGTAAATCCAAAAGAAAAGCATTAAATATAGAATAATATATGAATTATAGACTCACCATTCTAATTTCAAAATAATTCTACCAAATTTCAAGTTTACCTAAACATAAAATTATAAAGATTAGTATGCCCTATGGCTCGTGCATTTGCAGTATCATCTCCCAAAATTTTTATTTGTCCACATTGTCCTTTTCATGGCTGGAGCACAACACAAACCATGCTTGAGATGTTCTAGGGTTGCAAAGCTTACATTTTCTTTGATTTTTCAACCTTCAATGCCCTAAATAAAACAATCAAGATTTTAAAGAAAAAGGCAAACATACAGGGTCCAATTCATGACCAAAACCATTAAAAAGAGGTCTGTTGAATCACATATGGTTGTCGTGACTTTTAACCTTTCCAAATAATGTTTTCACTTTGCGCAAATGTTCAAGGGGTTTTTTGTAGCTTTTGAAGGTTTAAGCAAGCTATGTGTCACAACACCTGTATTTTGCCCCTTTGAAAAATTTCAAATTATTCACATAATTAAATGCAATTTTTGCTACCTTAATTTATGTGCTTAGTCAAAATTTACTTATTTATTTATGCTACCTTAATCAATAATAAGTTGTCATAATGAGTAAGAAACAAATCATTTAGGAGATATTTATGGTGTCTAACAACTGCTTATCTAACAAAGAGGCAATTTAACAGTTATTAAGATTGCCGCCTAACCTAATGTCTTAATATGGCATCGTGAACCAATTTAGCAAGAAAATATGCTTGGTTTTGGATGAAACTTGGTGAGAAAATTAAGCATAAAAAACAGGTCTTGTGGTACAAATCTAGGAGCAAATGCATTTATGTATTATTTTTTCATATTTTCTAGTGTTGGGGGTATTTATGTCTTTTTAGTATAGATCGTTTGTCTAGTTCAAGTAAAAAAGCACATGATTGCGATCATTAGATTTTTATCTTTGCATCTATATGAGATGGTATATTAGAATCCTTTTGAGTTAAGAGAAAAGACCTTATATCAACTTAAAAAAAGTTATATTTACTTGTGTCATTGGAACCGTTGCTTATAAAGCTTTCTAAGGGGTGTCCGATGACCAAAGTAAGCACTATAGCATAGGTGAAGGATTGGAAAGTGATAATTTAGAAACTTCTTCTACACACTTAAAACTAAGTGAAGAGATAAATATTAATAAAACAAAATTATCTCTCTCCTTATTTAAAAAAAAAAAATCCTTCTTGATGTATACTAGAGGCTACTTATATGACTGTTCTTTGAGGCTCAATATGTGCGGATGCTGCAACTACATGCTTATATGTGCCTACCAACATGTTGCATATAGGATTTCATTGTATAGGTAATCAAAATATATTTTGCCTCATTTATTTATCCAAGTGTGGCCTAAGGTTATTAGAAGGCTAGCTTATTGGTCACTAGTTAGCATCATAAGCCATACGATACAACTAAAAGAGCTATCAGCCTGTGATAATCATATCAAAGATTGGTCATATTAGAGAAAGTAAACCAAGTAGCCATAATTAGCATAGATTTGGCTCGTTGAAACCATATGAGGCTTGTGAGTGAAGTGAACACACTTCAAAATTGTAAATGGACATTACCAAAGGCTTGAGTGAGAGAGTAGCTAGAGGCTAGAAGTGTGCAAGATATTAAATTCAAAGGAAAATAAATGGTGCATTGAGTGCAAACATATGTCAAATTTGATATGCTTGCTTATAACAAAAGACATTGGCTATGCATCCATTCATAGTGGCATTCAAAGGAATGCAAAACTATCTAAAAGAGTAGGTGAATTAATGGTTATCTAGTGGGAGGAAACCCTGGGAGAAGTCCCGGCCTTATGAAGAAGGCTTGACCTTGTCCATAAGAGACATATTAGCTATTAACGGAACCACAAAGGTGAAGACATGGTCGTGCTAAAATATGTGGCCACAACAAATAGTTGACACATCCATAAAAATGCATTGAGCTAGCAAATCTTATTAGAGGAGTCCAAAATCATGTCAGAGGGCATAAGTCTTACTCGAAATAGAGAGCTTGGAGGGGATAGATTTGATCTAGGGAATTGATTATGCATAATAATCACGTGGATGTAATAAGTGAGCTACAATGTTTATCCACAAAATTCAAGATGAGATGCTAGAGGAGCTAGCACATCATCGTCACATAACAAGTGGCAATGATAGTTGATGTAATGAGTTAGAGCTATATAGTAGTATGGGGGAGTAATGACAATGACTTGAGGCATAACAAACTAGCACTATATAGTCGCAAGGAAAACTTTACTTTAATGACCATAGGGTTCACAATTACTCATGCACAAACAAAGTAAAGGTCGAGCTAAAATGGAGATTACTCTATGTGGGGGAGATATTAAAAGGATTTTCTCAAAAAAGGAGCCATAAAAAGTATGCACTTAAAGAAGGAGCGATTAAGAGGATGTGCTTTGTAGAAGGAGCAATCAAGAAGATACCTTCAAACTAGGCTATGAGAGCCTAAACATCTAAGAATGTCACTTGGGAAGTGCTGAGAAAGGGCACTAATCATTAAAGAAGTGGCTAGGAGGTCCAAGATACTAGTGAGTGGCTATAAGGGTCACAAGAGACAAGCAAGTATTGACTTTGAAAAGATATTACTAAAGAATATAGACCTAATAGGGATTATGAAGGCCAAAATGCTAAGTAGCATCAACTCCAAAAAGACTATGATGTCGAGATACCACAAGGGTGTTATTCATAAAGGGTCTGATTAAGTATGAAAGTAGCATAGCGAAGCATAATGGATTAATTGAACCTAACATGAATAGACTTGTGAGTAAGAAATGGGACTTGCAAGCAAGCTATGTTTTGTCAGCAAGGAATGGTACTCGTGAAAAACAAGGCATGAAACTTACGTCTCTCACATTAATGGAATGGGACATCAGATGTAGGGTTATTTGTTAATAAATGGTCCAAAATGCTAAGCAAGTGCACAAGCGATAGACGTAGCACACACTTAAACTACAAAGGTAATGAGTCAAAAGCTATGCAAGGATAGTGTGCATGCAAACTACAGTGGTAGAAAGGCAAGCACAAATTACAAAGTGACATCTTGAATGCTACAAAGGTAATGGGATAAGAGAAGTTGCAGAGGTAACAAACTAGACATTTATAAAGGTAGTAATATGTGAATATGTAATAGGACAACAAAATAGAGTCTATAGAGGTAGATCACAAAGTCTACAAAGGCAGCAAAGCCTAAGACATCGTAGTTGTAAAGGCAATTACCTAAAGTTTGCAGGTGAAGCAAATGCTTGGTGGCATAAGTTCAAGAAAGAAAAGCCAAAAGGAAGTCAAAGGAAAGGCTAAGGAGTAGTAAACTACTGATTATCTTAAAAGTTATGTCAAGTTGAGGGTGTCATTCATCAAAGCCTTTTAAATAATATTAGCTCACAAAGACAAGGATGGAGCGATTGAGAGAGAAGCCTGAGTGGAGCAAGTTGATAACCCACATGATGATTTGGGAAGTTGGCCTCAATAGGAGAAAACCTTCATCAATGTTATGTCAAATTAAGTTGTCAATGAGGGCATTTATATTTGAAGTGGGGGAGATTGTCACAAGCTAGCCTTGTGAACCAATTTAGTAGGCAAAGATGCTTGATATTAGATCAAAATTGCCAAGAAAATCAAGCATAAAAATGAGGCCTTATGGCATGAATTTGGGAGTAAATGCACTTGTATATTATTTTTTTCTATTTTTCCTATTTTGTGATATTTGTATATTTTTAGCATAGATCATTTGTCCAGTACAAATAGAAAAGTATGTGGTTATGATTCTTGCATTTTTTATCTTCATGTCTATATGAGATGGTGTGTTAGAATCCCTTTGATTTATGAGAAAAGCCTTTAGTTAACTCTAAAAAAGTCAGTCTTCTTGTCCTATTAGGAATTTGGCTTAAAATGCTATTTAAAGAGACATGTTTGGTCACCCGAGTGGCCATTATGGCATGGGTAAGGGATTACAGAATAGTGGCTAAAGGCTCCCCTTACACATTCAAAACTATGTAATAAGGCATGTATTAATAAAATGAAGTTATCTATTTCCTTATTTAAAAAAGTCCCTTCTCAACGTACACAAGAGGTTACTTATTTTAAGGCATTCTTTGAGGCTCTATATGTGTGGGTGTTTAAATTACACACTTGTCAAGTCCCTAAATAGGTAGTATAAGGATTTAAAGAGTGGTAGACAATTTATATAGCGGAACTTAAATTAGATTTTGCCCTTGTCTTGTTGGAGACGCAGTATACAATCTTTGTTTGTTTGTCTCTTGAGTTGTAATCAAATAATGAATTCTTATGATAGAGAAATGTTCAGTTTTTATCAAAATTTGTGAGTTAATATAGAATGAAATAACTAGAACTTAAAATAAAGTTGAAGCACAGGGTTTTTAAAGTGGTTCAACTTGAATT
>JANHAO010005634.1:0-22424 GCA_026873985.1 Saraca asoca | reverse complement strand
ACTAGAAAATAAATCTTTTGTTCTACGATTGTTCATTAGGGTCTAAACTACTAGTACCCAGCTCGGCCGGAGCTGGTATGTTACCATTAAGCCTGTAGAGGCTATTGAACAAACTATACTGTTTTAAAGCCTTTAACACAATATCTTAGAAAATTAACTATAAAGTTATTAAAAAATAAATCCGATGATCTAAGATTACTCACCGGGTCTCAGAGTATCTACCCTCAGCTCGTCGTCGATCGACGTACCGTCGGTGACCCAGAAACCTTCTATGGCCGAATAACAACAGGAACAGGGGAGAAGAAGAAGCTAGCCTTCTACAAGCTCTTTCTGTCCCACAGGTTGGTCAGAGAGAAGAGAGAACGGCCCCCATGGAGTGGTGGCCAACGGCCATGGCGGAGCTACTGAGAGGAGCGATGGCGAGCCGAAGAGAAGAAGGAGCTATGCGTTCGACTGGGCCTTCTTCCAGCAAGAGCCGCGCGCCAGCGCCCAGAATCTGGCCAGAAATACGCCGACATTGAGCGAAGGCCGGGGAAGGCTGCAGGGAGCCAGAGAAGACAGAGGAGCTTGGGGCCGAACGGTGCCCCCGCGGGCTGCTCGCGAACGTCCTGGAATTTTCGGCCAAAGGCTGAAAAATATCAGCCCATTTTGCACCGGGAACCTGCTGAGTAGGTTATTTCATTTTTTTATTTTTTTTTTTCAAACTTTCTCTTATTTCCAAAGTTGCCCTACCCGAAACCTAAACTTTTCAATTTAGTCCCTATCAAATTTTCAGTTTAGTCCTTTCAATTTTTTAAAATTTGATTTCAATTTTTCCTTTTTATTTTCCTTAATTTTTCGGGTGTTACAATCCTTCTCTTGAAGGTGCATAGGTCATACTTTTGTAGGTCAAGCTCATTTTTCTATAAATGCATTTTTTATTTTTTAAATAAATAATTCTTTTTTTAAGTCCATTTTCTCCAATTCCATATTAATAGCTCCAACCACTCAATGAGTCCACTTTTCTCTTTACTTATGATGAAGTAGCAAGTGAATGTCACTAGGACATTTAAAAATTAACTTTACTTTTTTTTTTATTCTTTAAGTATTGACACTATTTATTTTAGGGATTAATAAAATATTTTAGCCATAATTATTTAACAAGTATTGTGTGGTGCTTAACACCTTCTCCATATACAAGTAAACTCCCAAACCATCTTCTCTGGTTAAAAGGACTCATTTTATCCATTTTTTGGTATCTATTTTTTCCTTTAAAAAATTAGTCGTGACTCCTTGTTTTATTTATTAAAATAATCATTGTTCACATCATGTACCCTCCAGGCATGTTGCGATAGTATGGCAACTCCACTAGGGATGGTTAGGATGGTTAGAGAGTTAAGCCAAAATAAAATAATTATATAATATATTATGGTCGAATATATCTTATTAATCCCTCAAATGACAGTATATTGTTGTATATATATTTCTCACACATTTTATTTAGTTTTTAGTTTTATATCTTTTTTACTTTAATTATTCTTATTATATTATTGTGGGCTTGCTTGTCTATATTTATGAAAATTAATATGTTTTTCCCACACATGGTGCACTTACACTTTACCTTACACACTTTTGGATCCTATACCTAGGTCTATGTGCAGCCATAGGCTAGTGCAGTAATGTAATGTGGTATCAAGGGAGGTTATCCCTAATCATTTTCATGAAGGCTCTAGCCTAAACTATGGCTCATTTCATAAATATGGGTGTTAGAGAAGACATTTATTCTTCCTTCCATTCATGACTGTGAAGTGGGCTCCCTATACTTTTAGTGTTGGAGCAGTTTGTTCTACCATAGGACATAGAACCACCATGAAGACCATGCATTGATAGATAAGCCATAGAAACCTACCATTTAAGTTTAAAACCATACCTTATAGGATAGCTCTTTCCAAAATAATAGGGTTCCACTAGAATAGGATGCTAGAAGCATATATATCATTATCTTATTATTTTGACATATTTATCTTCATACCATATATGCATTATAATTTTCATATATTACTTTCACTTCAATTTTTTTCTATATCATGACATACATTACCTGACAAGATAGCTCTTTCAAAAATAATAAGGCACCATCAAAATAGGACATTAGGGGTATACATATCATTATCTTGTTATTTTGACATATTTATCTTCATACCATGCATGTGATATAATTTTCAAATATCACCTTCACTTCAATTTTTTTTCTATATCATGACATATATACATACATACATACATACATATATATTCCACCTTTGCAATCACATGCTCATTTTGAGTTATTTTTAAATTTAGATTTTACCATAATTATCACAACTTAGATTCCCATAATTTATCATTTACATACATCATAATTTTAGATTCCCTTAACTTATCATTTACATACATCATAATTTTCATTCACCTAACCATGTGCAAATTCAAGATATCATTCTAATTTTCAAAGCATATCATTTAAATGCATTCTAGTTTTCATTCATATCATTTTTTTATAGCATACTATTAGCATAACCATCATAATAATGTATCATTTAAATGCATCATTTTAATTAGAATTTTCATAATATATCACTTATATATATCATGGTTTTTATTCATATCATTTTTTAATCAAGATAATAATAACCATTTAGCTATATTTTAGCAAAAAATAATAATAACCATCATAATAACATGAAGTTTCAAATATGATTCCAATTACTTGAGTTTTCATGACATATCATTTTCATACATTCTAGTCATTTTTTATAGCATATAATTATCATAACTAACATCATCTTAATTACTTGGATTCTCATTATTTTTATCATGCATTCCAGTTCCATTCAGATCATTTTTTATAGCACAAAATTATCATAACCAACATAATAACTTATTTTTTTAATGCATCATATCAAATGCTTGAATTTTCATTGCATATCATTTGCACAGTATTCATTCAAATCATTTTTTCATTAAGGTAAATTCTTGAAGTTAATCATTTAGGTGCATTTTAAAATAATAAAAAAGCAAAAAAAATTGAATTTTATCTTGTATTCTGTTTCAAGTCATTGATTAATAAATTTATCTGCTTAAACTATTCAAAGACTTTACATAAAATGGGAATTTTTCAAAGATTTCAAGGAAGAACATGACACTTGCAACTAGTTAAATCTCTAGTCTTTTTTGGAAATTTTGCATTAGATTTTGTTAGTGAGAGAAATTTAAAAAAAAAAATCTTTTCTTGTGAAAAAAAAAAAGGAAAAATAAAGTTTATGGTTGCATAATGTCACAATTTTTTTTTACTTTGATTTCAAAATAGAACACAAAAATCTAACATCAAAGGCAAAAGACATTGTATGCTAAAAATTTTAAAAAAGATTAAGCAAATTAATCTTTCATCAATGACTGAAATATCTTATGTTTTCTCGAGATTTTGTTGCAGAGCAATTTTTTTTAATTTGGTTTGTGCAAACAAAAAAAAATCATTAGATCAATAGTTTAGAGGTCAAGATGGTGTCATGAAGTCAATGGATTAAGATTTGATTATTGAATTAGTTGAATTCAAGGATGCAGTGGTTGAGATCATAAAATTGCAAGTGACCAAATTAATAAAAGTGACAAAATAGATAGAGAAAAATTCTAAATTAGTTATTGCATTCCCTACTCAAGGGTCCCAAGCCCAACCTTCTTCCAACAAACTTCTTTGGATCCACCAATATTCTTAGACATTTGAAATCATAGTGCAACCTATTTTCTTTCTTTTGCCATGTACCACAATCATGTCATCTACACTCTTATCATATCATATAACTAAATCTCCCAAGTTAAGCTAATCATGTACATATACTCAAGCCTAGCTTTACTATCCACATTCCAACTTATTGGTTTAAGTCATCCCTCAAATTCACATGTTGAAAAAGAAAAATAGGGTCAAAGAAGGGATAAGCTAAAAGAAAATCTCATAAGTGAGTTAAAGCATTCCCTAATAGATCAAGTAACGACAATATGAGGTACATGGTTATCTGAGTAGGTGAATATGGAAGATTTATATCATTTTAATGTCACAACCCAAACTCCTGATTATAACCGGCATGAATATCAATCCCCGATTGATAAACACCAACCTTTAATTCGTCTTTATTATTTATTTCTACTCAAACTTGATTTAATATTTCCCACTCTTAGATACTTAAACTCAAATGGTTAATAGAGAAAACTTATAGATGAAGGGAGAAACATTGATATGTAAACATATTTTTATAATAGACAGAGGCACTGCCAACCATGGCACACATCTGTTCAAACTTTTGTTCAACAAGCTCTCAGTAAGTTCATAATATATATACACTCCTAAAGAACTCTCTATTGTGGTGCTATTTACATTAATAGTGACCTCCATGAAGTTATCACCCATGATTAATAGCAATTTCTTGATAATCTAAAAAAAATAATCCACAAAAGAGTGAGTCTGGGGCAGAATGAGATAAATTTGTACCTAACTTATATATTCATCAACATTTAACCAAATACATATACATCAAATCTTCAAAAAGCATATCTCATGCTAGAAGTATCCAACACATGATAAAGACTTAGGGAATCAACATCTGAGTAATATCACAATGCATTTTAGTTGTTATACTATAAAGAATCATGATTTTCCCATGGCCTCAAGCCATCCTCATTAATCATTTTAAGTTCATATCATAGTACCATAATATGTTCTAGCATTTCACAAGGCCTTTACATGATTTAAAATCATATTGTCACATCATATTAAATCTTCTTTAAGATTTCTTAAAACAACAATTATAATCATACTATTCACACAGTTTCAAGCCGTTAATAACCATGTCACATAATCAAATCATATTTTATCACATTCCAATGTATTCAAAATGACAATTCCAATAAATAACGTAATAAAGAAATGTAATGTAAACCTCCTTGTTATCCAGCCTTATCCCTCCAGCACCCACCTTATGCCTTTCCGCCATATTGGAATGTGCAGATCCAGGATCTGGTTCATTATTTCTCTCCATAACCAATCATTCTTATATCATTTATAGCATTGTATATCATACCATATCTTATGTACATAAACAAACTTTACACTATATAATCATTCACAATTATTACAATGCAACATCGATCATCACATAATTTCCCATATCTTATATACATTATCAAAATTTATACCATAATACCATTCATAGTAATTGCATTTCCACAATCACAATCATTCATCACTTGTCATCCCATGTTTCATGGGGAATTTTCAAGTGTCTCAATAGCATCATTTTCATCACATTATCACGTCATCTACATTCACATATATATTATATCATATTTATCACATATATCACATGTCATTGTCATTATATATCACAGGCTAGTTCTTACAGAATATTCAAATTTAGACTTCATTCATAATTATATAGGTCCCATTATTATAACAAGTATCATGATCATATTCTTATTATCCATATATAGACCATTATTTCATTACTGTCTCAAGTACACATTTTCCGTCACACTATCTTGATAACTATCCACATTGCTTCTATAACATTTATGTATGAACAATTACTAGGTTAATTAGTATTAACTTAGAAATTACTCATTCAAGACTTCTCATCTTTTTATTCAACTTAATTGCATATCATGTAAGTTTATATCCAAAGAAATGGAATAGTTTAAAAAAAAAAAGAAGTTTGAATTGAAAAGAGTGGAAAAATTCTAGTCAAGTAATCAGAATTGGGTTTGAAATTTGAATAGAATCACGATCAAAATTGCTAAAAAAAATTCAAGTAGAATTCAGGAAATTTAGTTGAAAATGCAAGTCTACTCATTGAAATTTGAAAATTTTCCAAAAGTCCAAATTTAGACACGATCTAAATCACGATCAAAATCAAAAAACAGGGTAGAAAATATCAATTCGAATTATACAAATTTAGTTCAAATTTTGAGTCAAATTTTAGAAAGCAAAAGTGTTGAATTTTTGCGAATATGATATCAAGTTTAGTTCAAAAAGTTGTGATTCAACTTGCACAAATAGGTTTTGCATGAAAATAGCAAAAAAATATGAGAAGTGACTTTTTATTCAACATTCTACTATAAGTTCTCATTTCAACATGTTTTTGAAAGTTTAAATATGCTCAATCTTAGTTATTTCTACAGCAAACTAATCAATATCTCAACAGATCCATTCAACCTCAAATTTGGCAACATCATAATCAAAAACTCATTTTTATACATTTGCACCAAGCAATCAACAAATCACAAGCAAGAACACATTATAATTCAAAGAAAGGTAAGAATTACTCACCTTAGCAGTTGGAACAAACAAATCAAACAGATCTCACAAACATCCTTAATTTTCTTTAAGAACACAAAAGAAAAACTTATTAGCTTTCAAATTTTTCTAAGGATTTTTCCTCTTCATCTAATCATATATGATTAGATTATAATTCCATTTAATAGAAACAAGCTATATCTAATAGATTCAAGTTTTAAAACACCATAAAAATTAGATCGATTTATGGGTTGAATAGTGAAATAAATAGTGATAGTAGATTCCAAAAATTCATAACTCAACTTTACTCCATGAATCAACAAGATTTTGATGTCAAATTGAAGAGGAAGAAAAGAGAAATCAACTGTAAAAATACAATAAATTTACATGGAAAGATAAAGAATTATCTAAAGAGAGAAGGAGAACTTGTAATGAGAGAAAATAAACTTAGAGAATAAGCCAATAGGCTACATGAAGCAACCAAAAATGGCTTAAGAAGGAGAGAGAGAGAGAGAGAGAACCAAATTTGGGAGGGAAAAATGGAAAAGAAAAATTGGTCAACTCCCTTTGACTTCTTACTTAACAAGTTTGTAATTTCTTTTGCTTAGTGACTTTATCAATTTCTTCATCTAAAGTCCAAAATTGACATGCTTGTCGACTGCCAGCGGCTGTGAAATTTTGATATAAATTATTTAAATTAATTACCTTATAACAACTATAAGTGTACACTCGTTCGGCACTCATAGCTTAGTTTTGATTCTTTTGAATTTTTTTAGAATATTAATTCCTAAAATCACAAATTTTGCTCCGTAAGCATCCAAAGTGAGAACTTCCACTTTCTGAAGATTCCTATCATTCCTATAATCCATTTTCATTATGTCTGAACACTTTGTATCCCAAAATTTTTTAGTTTCAAATTCTCAAACTTTTCAAAGTTACCTTTTTCATATTTTTCGAAAAACCATTTTAATACTAAAACTCATTTTAGAAAATTTGGGATGTTACATTTAAAGGTTAATATTCCTAAAGATTTTAAAATGATAAGCATAGTGGGAAAGATCCATAGGTTCACTTGAAGCTATATTACAATGAGATGACTATTTCATCAAAAGATAAGCAATTGCTCATGCTTTCTTTTTTGAAAGTTTGATAGGTCCAATTTTTCATCTATGAGTGGAAAGGTATTACAAAGACTTCCATCAAATATTGGTAGCTAGTTAGATGATCCACTAGAGAATAAAGGAAAAGCTTCTAAAGACGTGAGGAATAAACTTGAGAGTATGCTCAAAAGTGGAGAAATTTAGAAATTCAAGTTCAACCAATGATGCCAAATTCCTAAGTTTTCATGCCTTTCATCCAAACCTCATAAACATATTGCTTTGAGATGATGGTTGGAAATACTTGTCATAAATCATTGACTTGATCATAGTTAGTGATCAAATTAAGTGAGTTTTATGGAAAATTACAAACATCATACCATTCTACACTTTGGGCAATATTCTGGTGTGTATAATGCCATGATTTTCTCAATAACCTCTCAAAACATGTCATTTTTCACATCCTACAATGTTCAATCTTTTGTGACTCAAATTAAATGAGACTACTTGGGTTGGCCTTGGCAAATGCCATATCTCATTATGTGATGTTGATGTCAATTATGATTTTAATGGCAAAATGATTAGGCACTCAATTACTATATTTTTTCAATGAAGAAAATGTTGTTAATCTTCATAAGTTCAAGTGTCCAATTAGAATCCAAATTAACTCAATGACTATGGATGATTTGACCTTGTAAATAGTGATATGCATGAAAACATTTATGATAAGTCTAAAATTAATAGAATTTTTCTTGTCTTATTTAACATTTTTAATAAAATACCATATGTATTCACCTATTCTTTTTTTTTTCTCATTTTGCTTCCTTAGTGGTCTCTATTTGTTTCATTTACTTTTAAAAAGTTAAAAAAGATGGTGCTCATTTTCCAATGCTAAACTTAATATGAATTAGTATTAATTTGAGGATGATGCAATTTCAAGTTCAAAAAATTTCAAGATGAAAAATGATATAAGTTTGATCAACAAAGCTTTACTAATGATCTCAGACATTTCTTTCTTTATTCAAACACAAAGAAGTTTAAACCCAAGCTGCCCCTTTTCAGTTTGAAGGTATTGATTTCTTTCAATAAAAAATCTTTGATTTCTTGGGTGGGAAGTTTTTCCAAAATGTTTTATGGCAAACATTCAAATATAAAAATAGGATCATTTTCTTTCAGTTGCTTAAATGCATTTATCACTTACATATACCTTTAAGCCACAAAAAAAAAATCTTTCATAACCTGATGTAAACTACCTTAATAAAAATCAAATAAGTGAAGTGATCTAAGTAAAACAGAAAATAAGTTCAATCAAGAACAAAAAAAAAAAAAGAAAAGAAAAAAAAGAGTAGGGAATGGTTGAAAGACATAGAATAATCCAATGAAAATATTTTAAAAGGAGAGAAGAAAAGAAAAAAAAATTAATTGAATTGTACTAATCAACCAAAGGAAGTTAAAAAATGAAAGAAAGGAAGATTTATGAAAAATCAAATGAAAGATCACAAAAGATCAAATGCGAAATTCTTGTTGAAGTCCAACATAATATTTTTTAGCCTTAAAATCATTCTTTCTTGAAACCACATTGCACCTTCTCATACTATGTTATAAGCCATCAAGTATCTTCTTCTAGTAAATGAATGTTTGCATAAAAAATTTTGGAAACGAACATGAAGAATATTTGGAGAATGATTTTTTGGGATAATGACTTTTAAGCCTTATATCCTTTTATTCTATACCTTTTCACCATGGCCACATTACAAACTTTTGTAAACTTCATTAAGGATTGGTTTTGCTTAAAATAGAAATAGAGTAAATTGTACATGAAAAAAGTAGAAATCTGAGGTAAAGTTTGACTCAAAAAATATATACTTATTAATATCAATAAGGCTTTTGAAAAGGAGTACCAAAAATATAATAAGATATTAAACCAGGACAATTTTTGTTATGACTTCTTTTCAATCTAGTGCTATAGGTTTGATCCCTAAAACTATGGTAAAAAAATTTTTGCATCTTTTAACCTTTTAGTTCAATTTGGCATTTTCATCCAAAAATCTCTCAGAACATACCAAAAAAAAAGGGTAAAGATAGAGTCAAACTAGGGCATATGTTGTAATTTATTTTTCAATCTAATGTCATAGGTTTAATAGTTCTTTTATCCTTGAAATTGGGGCAATTTTTTTCCTTTTTCATCATTCAATCTTTGAGCTCAATATGAAATTTTATTATTAGGAGTTTAATTATTTAAAAATTAACAAGAGTTTAATTTCCTTTCTTACTAGTGCATCTTGTCCACTTGTTCTTTCACTAGTTAATTATATTAAATAAGACAAGTAAAACATTTTTATATTTGACAAGGCAATCACTAATTTGAGTAAGAAAAGGTTTCCAAATATTTGAATACAAAGAATAATTAATTTGAGAGAAACACCTTAGGATTGAAGGAGAAAAGTTTCCACCCAAAGCAATAGTAAAGATTTAGCAAGATACGGATGAGTTTTCAAGAATTTCTGAAAGTGCTTTAAATACTTGACCTTAAAGTATTTTTGGATTTGTTGTTAGAATTATTTTGTGGACTAGCATAATTAGGGATAATTTATGAACTTGGATTAATGAATGAACAAATAATGTAGAGTTTTTTTTTGTTAGGCCCAAGTTGGTGATCATATTATGATTAGGCCTTATTTGAATAGTAAAGCTTGTATGGATGTTTAATTTTGTAGGTTTCACTCCTGGGTTTTCTATAATGGATAGGTTGGCCCAATCTAACCCACTAGGAAGAGGTTCTAAGTTTCACCCCATATATACTTGTGATTCTCCCATTGATACACAAGGCTCGTAGTACATATCAAGGAATGAGAGTCAGATAAACTCTCTCCTAACTCTTTATCATCCTTTCTTTACCTTTTCATATTCAAGGAAGCAAATGGATTCGGGAAAAAGGACAAGTCATAAATAAGAAACACATCAAATTTATAATGAGGAATATCATATTGATAATCAGGTATAATTCTTTTATAATTTGTTTCCTATTTAATTGCTTCACATAAATCCATATGTTATGTAATATGATGAATGCGACTCTGTGATTGGCTTTTCAATTCTTAAACAATTTTTCTAATAGTAGTATCAAAGCCAGGTTTCTATCATATTGCATGACTAAGATCTATGTAAAATTCATAGGAAAATTCTGCCCATAGTTTTTAATTTTCAAAATATAAAAAAGCTAGGGGAATCCAAGATAATTTTTTTTCCCATCAATCAGCATGGATTAATGAATATTTTTATATGAATTGATTCTAATTAGTTTTTCGTATATTTTTCCCAAATTAATTGGCTAATTAGGGTATGAATTTCAAATTTTGGGTTAAAACCTTAAATTTGCAAAGTTTTGAGTTTTCTTCTGAATAACAATCATCAAATTGGATGGAATTTGTAAATAAATTTATCAAATTGTTTTAAGGTTTCATCTTAAGATGTTAAATCTATGGTAGCCCATACAATAATTTGGTTGATTTTGGATTTTAAAGTTATTTAAAACAAAATTCTTTTGGAGAAAAATGAATCTCTTCAGTTCCACAATATTGCGCTTGAAATTGGATAAATTTTCCTTAGTTTTTTTCTTCAAATTTCGCATGGATTAGTGTTAGAATGTTTTAAGTATCAAAGCCTATAAGTAAATTTGGGTAAATTTGACCAAAATTAGCTAGTTTTGGAATTGGGTCAAGATTGGTGCGAAATTAGGTTAACCAGATCTGATTACAAAGAATCAGGTAAAGGAGCTGAAGTTCTTTTCTATCTAATATTTGGTAATAATTTGTAACATAGGACAAGCTTGTTTGGCTTGGTATCATGTAAGGCCTTTTGCTACATGGTCATAGGTTCGAGCCTTTATTTATATATTTTTTACTCCTTTTACATTTTATTTGAGAGTTGTTCATAGGTTTAAAATGTAAAGGTACATTTAAAAAGGGTCATCTCACATTCAATTTTGGACTTTTTTTTTCATTTTTTAAAGCAAGAAAATAATTTTTGTCTTATTTATTTAAATAAGATGTTATTTTAGCATTAAATAAGATGTTATTTTAGCATAAAATTTCTACTGTGTAATTCTTACATAATATAATATATTGAGCATTTTTTTTCCTCCAGTGTATTTGAGCACTATTTGCACATTAAATTAATTTTGAAAGGTTATATGAGTAATATGTGGAATCAATTTTTCTACATGTTACATATACAACATGTATAAAAATAAAAATTGAATAAATGTTATATGAAATTGACACTTCTTTAAAATTTAAAACATCTAGAATTAAAAAAAAAAAGTACACCTTATTTAAAATTGGCATTTTAAGAAAAAACTTAAAAATTTACTAAAACAAATAATTGACCAATAATATTTAAATAAAAAAACTAAAGCTAAATATATTACATAAATAAATATTAATTGACGTTTAGGAAAATTTTCAACTACATGCATCTTTACAAAAATCAAAATGCTAAACATATGATTATTTTTATCCTACAAAATATGCTAAACATACCGTATTTTTTATCTTATTAAAATGTTAAACATAAATATAATTGAATAAATGGTTATCAATGGGTTGACCTAATATAACTCTTATTTAATAGCATCAATAATGACCTAACTCATAATTATCCGAAAGGTAATATAGATTAGTTATAACAATGATAGATATAGATAGGTAAATAGATATGGGTCACAATTATCAAATCTACTAGTGTGTGCGATTATGTTAGGATTTTAAAATTTTTATTTTTATTTTTATTTTATTTAATATAAAACTTTTTATTTAAAAAATATTTAATTTAAGTTTTAAATAAAAATTAAGTTGGATGGGGGTCATGGATATCTATAGATGGATCTTTAATGATCTTTTTTTTAACATATTAGCATTTCATCTATCCATTTGACCTGTTGAACATTATAAATGGCTTTGGATTAACCAAAAGATGGATGGATTAGATAGATTCATAGATATCCATCCATTTTGTCACCCCTACCCAAATGTATTATTTGTGATATTATCGCAATTGCAAGCATATTTCAACCACATAAAGTATTGTGGAATTTAATTGTCAACTACATATGTGTTTTAGACAAACGATGAATTATAGATTTCTAATGTTGTACCTTGTGAACTTGATGCAAGGGAAAATTTACGCAAAGATAACTTTGAAGAACTCAAATTGAGTTATATGGAGGATCATTTATGTCATGCAATAGCAAGTTGATGGGAAAGCTCAATATTTAATTGTTGTGATAGTGAAGAGTCATGGGATGTGTTCAAGCTCTAAATGAGGTAAAAATAACTAAGTATCATTTAATTGGAGCATTATTTCACAATAAAATGTAATTGTTTAATTTCATATCTGGTATGGTTGTGTGCTTACCTATCGTGAGACCAATCATGACAAATATATGGTTTTGTATATATTCTTAAATTTTAGGTACTCTATTAGTGTCTAATTGAAGAATATAATGTTGTTATTGGATCCCATTGTATCTTTTTTGTCTGACTATGAGCTCACCTATTGTGAGATTAGTCATGACAAAAATTGTATTATATTCCTAGATTTTGAATGCCCTATCGACGTTAAATTTAGGAATGTAATACTATTTAATATGTATTTGCTTGAATATTTGTGAAAAATTGCATATTTTATGAGAAAATAATTAGCATGAATAATGTGATTACATGTGTGATTGTGGTATATTTCCTCAATTTTGTGTCTATGTAATTTTATAATGTCATTGTTGTTATAAAACCAATTATGAGGATTAGGAGTCTGTAAAATTGTTTAGGACTATCATAATTTGTTTATTGTTAAATATTTCTTGAAATCGTGTATCCACCTATCGTGAGATCAATTGTAAAGAAAGTTTGTGTATGATAGCTATTATTCTTGAAATGTAATTTGAGAGGCTAATATGTAATATTGAGTTTTAAAATTTTTGTTTTTTGGTCAAGTTTCATAAAATTGAAATTAATTAATTTTATTCAATATCTTGCATTTTGGAACAATTTGATCTTTATATATTAATTTATGTCTATGTTTTATGCCTATTGGATTTAAAAAAAAATTAACCAATGTTTTAGCGAACTTTAACAATGGTCTTAATATTCATGATTTGATTAGTTGTGCATCTACTTATTGTGGAGCTAATAATGATAAACCATAGTTATAAGATCCTTAAAATAAGGAAAATTTAAACCTCCTAAATTAAATGATACTCCTTTTGTCAAAATGTGATTCTTTTGTACGAAATAAAAGTTTTGTATTTTTTTTTTGTTTTAAAAAGGGGTGGAGACTCATAGAATTATTGTGTCCTTATTATGATAATAAAATAAGTTAGTGCCCATATGTTCAATATTTTGTTTATACTTGAATCATTGTAGAGTGAGGGTTAAGTTCTTATTTAAAAGGGAAGAGTTCTATCCTTTATAAATATATGGTTGTAACAGTGGGAGGTACTATTTTGTGACAAATGTTTGATAGACATTCATAGTTACCCCAATAGGATATTATACTTACTCATGCATAGTTTAATTACTTTTAAGTGGTGCAATAACTATGTCTAAACTATTAATTGATAATCCATTGTGGTTATATAGTAATGACAATGTGTGAAATTACTATAAAGGACAATAGCTCAGTTGGCATAGCAAATTCTTGGGGCAACAATTGCTTATAGGTCTCATATAGTGTTTGAGAAACAATGATCACATATCTATGTTATGGTAAATCTACTATTGCCTATTTCTCTCGATTATATTACTGTTGGAGAGAAAAGTAATAAGTTTTAGAATTATGATGATTAAATGGCTATGTGATCCCACTAGTTTTATCATTTGGAGTGTGATCAACTCAAATAGGGTGGTTAGGCCTTATGATATATTGTGTTCATGGAAGCATTATGAGTTAAATGTATGATATAAGTGGCCACAAGTGTAGCCATGGCGTATACATTCTAGGTATGTATATGTAAACCACTAATTAATAAATAAATAGACTTAGTTTAGCCTTATAATATTTTGGACTATTGGTAGAATACATACATGATACTTGTTGTGTGAGTATATAGTTTGTTTTATATGCTGGCATTGGCCATATTTGTTAAGTTGCATGTTTTGTTGTTTTTGGTACCTAAAAACATCTAAACCATGTTTTATTTATTAGTTGAGATTATTGATTAAATCTCATTTAGCATCTTAGGTAAATGCTTGGACTATAAAGTTCATATGTATATTTTTTATCCCATTTACCATTTATATATATATATATATATATCTTTGTTACACCTTATCCTCTTTTTTTTGTCATAAAGGTGTAAGTCTTGATGTGCATAATGTTAGCATTCCCATCAGATAAAATAATCCTCATGTTAAAGGCTTATGATCTCATCTTTAGACCTATGGCTATAATAGTGTCATGCTCATTTTTTGGCATTCCTTGTTATTGTAATCCAAGGTCTTGTAAGAAACTATTAGGATTATTTTGTGGACTAGCATAATTAGGATAATTTTTGGACTTGGATTAATGAATACCTAAATAATGTAAAGTTTTGTTTTTGTTAAGCCAAAACTGGTGATCATATTATGGTTAGGCCCTATTTAGACACTTAAATTTGTGTGGATATTTTATTTTGTGGGCTTCGCTCCTGCATTTTCTATAATGGGTAAGTCAACCTAGCCTGACCCACTAGAAAGAGGTCTCAAGTCTCACCTTATAAGTACCTGTGATTACACTATTGATACACAAGGTTCATAATACATATCAAGGAATGAGAGTTAGGCAAACTCCCTCCGAACTCTTTATCATCCTCTCTTTATCTTTTTCATATTCAAGGAAGTAAAATGGATATGAGAAAAAGGCACAATTCATAAACAAGAAATACATCAGATTCACAATGAGGAATATCATATTGACAATCAGGTATAATTTTTTTATAATTTGGTTTAATTGTTTAGCATAAATGCATATGTTATGTAATATGATGAATGCAATTCTGTTATTGGCTTTTCAATTCCTGAACAATTTTTCTAACATTTGTCCACTACAAACAATTGAGAATTCAAGTAATGTAACAAATTTTTCTAGTTTCAATGTATGCATATGCATTTCAAATTAAGGTATTTTTATATTTTCCTTCAAGAAAAGCAACAAATTTGTCAAAATTTAATGTGCATGTATGTATTTTGCACATTATTTGGAATTGATAGTTTCATAAAAAAATTGGGAAAAATTTTCTATGTTTACTTGATTTCAAATGCTCCTAGCATTTAAAAAAAAATGTAAACATAAGTTATTACCTTTTAAGGAATCAATGTGTGCATGTTTGTCTCATGTTGGAAATTGCAATTTACATGTTCATTTGCATTTTAATGCACATAATGAATGCTTTCAAGAGTATGGTAATGCCCTTGATGCAATGCCTTTTAATGTACATGTATGCATTTTAAATATCATTTGAAATTGACACTTACACGTAAAATTGGGGAAAATTTTTATGTCTATTTGATTTTAAATGTCCCCAATATTTTTGAAAAATTTGCAAACATAAGTTATTACCTTTTGAAGAATCTATGTGTGCATGTTTGTCTTATACTTGAAATTGCAATTTAAATTTCCATTTACATTTTTAATGCACTTGATGAATGCTTTCAAGGGTATGGTGATGCCCTCGATGATTGTGACAATGCACTTTAAGATGTGTGTATGCATTTTGAATATCATTTGGAATTGACATTTTCAGGGGTATGGTGATGCCCTTTGATGATTGTGGTAATACCCAACCATTCTCTAAGATTATGTCAATTTCTACTCACTTTGTAGGATACTACATTGTCTTTCCAATGGTCATAGCAATATCCTAGTCATTTTTAAAATTTTGATGATGCCTTTTCATTTGGTTCCTTTGTTCTAGTTTGAATTATAATGGCTAGTTTTCATCTAAAAGTGTTCTAAATGGCTATAAAAAATTTTAAGCTTCTTATATAAGCTAAAAAACATCAAATACAACATATAAAAGGCTTGGGCTTCATCATTTATCATCCATTACTCTTTCTTTTATCAAAATCAAATTTTAATCTATTCATTATGAAATTCTTATATTCTAGGTGATTCGTTTGTTTCATCTACTCTTTGAGAGAGTTTTTATGAGTTGCTTAGCATTAAAATCTTCTTGTGAGTGATAAAAGGTGAGGAATCACTTTGGATTTATAAAAAGGTAAGGTGTCTTTCTAGAAAACACTTTGAGGATAAGATAGTCCTTAAAAATTCTTTGAGAAGATGAGGTATCCATTGTAGAGAATGATTTGCTCAAGGAAGAGCAAAGAGGTTGTTAGACTTTTTCAAGTGTCGATTGAAACTTAAAGGGATGGGGGAGAAGTAGGCTAAGCTTGTAAAGCTTGAGGAGGATATGTATGCCTTGAAGTGGATCTTCAAGGGGGACCACTATAAATCATGATTTTAATTCCTCTTTCCCTACTGTCTCTTTATGCTAGCAATTTATGTTGTGTTTTGTTAATATTGATTAACAAGGGTTGTGAACTTTAAATTACTTGAGAAATATTGTTGAAATTGTTGGTCTATTTGTTCCATGATATTGAACATTTGAAAAATAAACATGCTTTGTTTTGTTGATGAAAATTATTGAATATATTGAGCTTCAATGTTTATCTAATCACTTAGATGTTAGAATGCTTGAAAGAAATGATATCTATCTATGAATGTGCTTCTTGATGCATTGTCTATGTGTAGTTTGAATGACTTGCTTTGTACTAGTTGTTTGATTTGTTATATTTTGTGTGCAAACATCTTCATTAAACTCTCTTGAATTTATTTGAATAAATATAATCCCATGACTTTCCAAAATTAAAAGTTTTTAAAAATAAATTTTAAAATTTGTAAAAATTTCGAAAACACCAAATTCACCCCCTCTTAAATATAGATTGCCTTGTCTTATAATTCTAAAAATTAGAGAGTAAGACTTGAGTTCCATAATATTTCCTGGTTCCCACATTTTAAAGTCTCAGTTAGCATGATATGGCAAAGAGACAAAGAGCAACATACAATTCAACTTTTATCCAAAAACTTTACAAATAAGCAATCATAATACCGTAATTCTAGTGAAGCAATGAAACAAGTGTATTTTTTTCATTTTAATGTAAAATCACATGTTGAAGAAAAATTGGAAATAGACTTGGCAAATCTTAAATAGAGAGTTTAGGATTTTTCTCTGACAAAAAGCACCTTGTTAAAACTTAAATCTACATAGAAGAGTTTTTCTATTTGAGCACTCATCCTCGAGACAATTTTAGATGAAACATTTACATCACATAGGTCCCATATTATTAATTACTGTAGCTATTATTATAAAAGAATACATATATTATTCTTGCAACATGGTTATATGCCCATTCCCAAATTAATTTTGCAAGTTATTCATAATATGATTAAAAGATCTTGCAAAATATTCATCAATAATGGCAGCTACTACTTTTACAACTTTTGTAATTTAAATCACAAGTCTATTATTTATAAGTTGCAAAAAAATTATTAATTATTACAATTTTTCATAAAATTTTGCAATTTTCTTTTCATAACAACTTGCACCAAACTACAATACCATCACTTCCACCTTTTATCCTTTGCATTGCAATTTTTGGTATAAAGAGTTGCGAGTTTTGTCTGAATATTTGCAACTTTTTTCATGAAAGTAACAAAACCAAAACAATAAAAATTGATATAGTTCAAAATGAACACGCAAGTCACAACCATTTGGACCTTCAAATTAGTCAAATGCACTAGACCATGGTGCTAGAGCCCAAACTCAACTTTAGGATCATGGTCAACCAGCCAGAAGCTCTTGGTCAATCGACTTCAGTACTCAACTGCCACATATGCTAGAGACAAATTAACTTTCTAGTAGCCCCAAGTGGTATACTTTGAAACACGCACAAATGGGTGACCACACCATCAACTACTAAACGAAACTCAAGCTCACAACATTAGCACGACCAAGACACATGGACATTCTTTACTAACGAAAGAATGTGACAACCAACATACTCAACACCTTTGGAACCATCAAGGTAACCCCTCTTTTGGCTTTGTCAATTTTTTTACACACTTAGCAGAGACTCTGTTAGAATGCCAACTTAAGGAATTAGATGTATTTAATGGACCACTTCTGTCACATACAGTTGATCTTGTTACTTGTGTAGGTCTTTGCCTCACTACTCTCCTATCTAATGGTTACACTTTTTCATAAACAAAGTCTCATTTGACATTGTTTGTGGCTTTTTTAGCCACCTAAATGATACAACGATCCCATTCACATTTCATTTATACTCTGTCTCATGAGGAGCATCACCACTGCAATAGAGCTCATGATGAGCCTTATCAAGATTACATAGCAAATGAAGCTCATAGATTCACCATCAAGACACTAGCTAAATAAATCTGCCAGCTATATGAGGAGTTTGAAACTCCACCCTCCTCTACATGGCCCCACCTTTTAAGTCATATTCTAGTCAAAGTAAACTCAATCTCCATACTTTTCTCATACCCTCGACTCATCCTGTCTCACATCCCACCTACATCGTAGAGCTACCAAACTCATCTAGCACCTACTTTACTAGAGCAACCTTCTAGCCTCGTCTTTTTCCCTCAGATGAATAACCTTACCACACTAGTCATACATCACCCACATTTCCAATTAGTAACCCCACCAAGCTAACATCTGACTACCTAACCTATACCAATTATTATAATGGTTCTGTCAAGCATAACTGACTTTTACCATTGCCTCGTACCCACAAGCCATGTGACCTGCTAAACCCCACTATCAACTTCACCCAAAGTTCTAAATAACTTTTTTCTTGCTACAAAGATAACCACCCTTCCTCTACAGCAGTCATAGCCACCCCCTGCCCAACCACTTTAAACCACCAATTCACATAAACATCTATGACGGAATGTCAGATCTCCAGGAGCACTAGTCGTTCATGCTATTATTAGGGGGCACCAGATGCCATCATGTGCTGCCCCTTTTCTATCACATTAAAGAAAGCTGGATTGTTTTGGTTTACGGCATTGTCAAGACATTTGATTGATAGTTTTCAGTAGTTAGCAAAGATATTTTCTACCCATTTTGCAACCAGCAGGGCATCCAAGAAGACATCAATAGCTTTAGTGAATTTCCAACAAGAACAATATGAAACATTGAAGGAGTACCTTGCTCAGTTCAACACCTTAGCTTTGGAAATTAAAGACCTCAATGAGGGGGTAGCGGTCATTAGATCAATTTTGGTCTCTGACTAGGGCATTTTTCCCTTTCTTTAGCCAATTGGCCTATAATTTCCTTCTCTGAATTATTGGCCTGATCAAAGAAGTATATAAATGTCAAAGAGGTCAAACTTGCTCAGTGACAAACTGAGTGAACTCAGTTGGATAGTACACAACTCAAGGAAAAGGCACCCAAGTGAGAAAGGCCACCACCCTATGAGAGGTTCAACAATTATGAGTTGTTGAATACACTGAACAGTCGCATTGTTCAAGATGTGAGAGCAGCGGATCTAATCACATTCCCTCTCCAAAAATGAAGAAAATTTCCCCTAGCAGAAAAGTTAAAATTTTACAAGTTTCACTGAGATTACAGGCATATCACCTATGGTTGTGTCACACTAAAAGATGAAATAAAAAGCACTCATAAGATAGGAACACCTATCAAAGTATAGGAAATTTGATGAGGAGGGTGAGCACGGAAGGAAGGAAGGTGTGAAGGAGTGAGACTGCTCACCATGGCCTGCTTAATCAGAAGGAAATAAGCCCAAGGCTGAGTCCCCCATCTTAGGGATAGTGGAAACTATTATAGAAGGTTTCGCATAAAGAGGGACCTCTAGAAATACTAGAAAAAGGCACCTTTTAGCAATAATGATCATGGAGGGAAAGAAGAAAAGGGAGCAATATGAGCTTATTTGTTTCATAGAAAAAGATTTTGAGAACATCAACAAAGGCCACAATGACCCAATGGTAATTTTGGCACTAATCCACAACTTTATTGTTAAAAGATTCTCATCAATCAGGGAAGTCCTGCTAACATCTTATATTCACATGCTGCTAGTATTCTTAATATTCCAAAGAGTATGTACAAACCTTATACAGGTATTCTAATTGGTTTTATAGGTGGACAGGTCCAAGTGGAAGGCAAATTAACTGTGAGAATCACTCTGGGAACTCGTACGTTGACCAATAGTTTTGATGTTAGTTTCTAGGTTATGACTACCTTAAATAGCATTATAATATAATCTCAAGAAGGCCATCCCTAAACCAAGTAGGAGCCATAGTTTCTACCCCACATTTGCTAATGAAATTCCCTATAACAATCAGGATAGGGAAGGTCTAGGCTGATTAACAAGTAATCGACAAATGTTACATGGCTACTTTGGCCAAAAGTAAAGATAGTACAAGAACAAACCAAGTGATCCTTAACCCACTGAATAACAAAGGCCAAATGGTAGAGTTAGCTTTGTTGGATGTCAAGCAGAACAATCCATGCTGATCAAAGTTGGGGTTAAAGTTAGATGAAATGCACATCTTTGGCAAAAATGACGAAAAAGCAATCATGATCAAAGCTGAACCCATAAAAAAAGACAAAATTCAGTTCATTGAGTTGTTGAAAGAATACATCAAAGTCTTTACTTCAACACCCACAAATATACCAGGAGTAGACCCAAGTGTGGCATGTCATAGGTTGTCAATTGAGCCCGGTGCCAAACCCATACAGCAAAAAGAAAGAAATCATAGCACTGAGCAACAAAGGATAATTAAAAAGGAAGTAAAAAAATGTTAAGTGTAGATTTCATTAGAGAGGTCCCACATACTATGTGGTTAGCAAATGTAGTTCTTGTCAAAAAATTCAATAGAGGATGGAGAATGTGCATCAACTTTATAGACCTTAACAAAATCTGCCTAAAAGATTCTTACCCACTTTCAAACATCAATCAATTGGTTGATAATGCTTTAGGGTTTGAAATCCTGAGTTGTGGAGACACATTCACAGGATACAACTAACTAAGAATGCACCTTAATGATGAAGAGAAAATAGCATTTATAATTTATCAACTCGTTCGACTCAAGAACGCAAGAGCGACATAGTAGAGAATGATGAATAAAATATTCTCAAAGCAAATAAGTAGGAATATAAAAATTTATGTGAAAGATATGCTAATCAAATCAAAGAGCATGGGGCAATATTGGGTAGACCTAAAGGATACGTTCAACATCTTAAGAAGGTATCAGATGAAACTAAATCCAAAGAAATGTGCATTCGTAGTAAAAACAGGAAAATTTATGGGTTTCATGTTAACCAAATGAGGAATAGAGGCAAATCCATCCAAATGTTAGATCATCATCAATATGAAAAGCCCATTAACCATGAAGGAAGTTCAAATGTTGAACAACAAAATCGATGCCCTCACACCTTTCATGTCCAAGTCAGCTGATAAGCATGCTTCTTTCTTTAAATTGCATTAAAATGTTAAGAATTTTGAGTGGAATGATGAATGTGAAAAAGCCTTCAAAGAGTTAAAAGAATACTTGACCACGCCACCCATACTTTCCTAACCTGAGACTAGTGAGACGCTCTATTTGTACTTAGCAATAGCCTCAGAGGCGATAAGTTCAGTACTCGCCCCAGACACACCAATTAGATAGGTGTTGCACAAACCTAACCTTGCTGAATGGTTAATCACATAGGTGGTAGAACTCTCCAAATACGGACTCATGTATGAAGCCAGACGAGTAGAAAGAGCACAAGCACTAGTAGATTTTGTGGTCAAGATGGTAAGAACAAAAGAGTTAAGCCAAGAGGTTAGGAATAGGCATTGTATGTTGATGATGTGCACAGACTTGTTGCACGTTTTAAAATAACCGCAAGCGCACGGCGTAGTTGTAGCTAGTACCGGCGAATACGGGTCGATCCCACAGGGAAG
>JANHAO010005633.1:0-22445 GCA_026873985.1 Saraca asoca | reverse complement strand
AAATGGGGAACCGGCACCGGAAGAGCCAAAGAAACTGAGTGGGGGCTTCAGCCCCCAGTGGGCCTAACGTAGGTCCGCCCCTGGTTATGATCTGAAACATGCATTTATCAGTTTTGAATACCATATAATGACATAAAACTGGATAAGAAACACTACAACATTTTTTACTTAGGACAATAGTAAAAAACTATTACCTAAAGTCTAAAGGTATTGTCGAAAGAATAAGTAACATTTTTTAAATATAGTATTAGCTAATGTAGTTTAGCCTTTTAGACAATAGTTTTTTTCAACTTTAGATAACACTTTACAAAAATTTTTGTCTATTTTTATGTCACAAGCAATGTTTTAACCTTTATAATAGCAACGGATTTTGACTATTGTGTATCATAAGTAATGGCTTTTACCTTTACTTTTAGCAATAGATTTTGACTATTGCCTATTCTTTATCATAGGCAATGATTTTAACCTTCATATACCAACAAGTTCTTGCTTATTCTTTATCATAGACAACACTTTTTTAATATTGGTATGCAAAACCCATTTTTTAAAATTTATTTATTTTAAAGTCACATGAAAGCACAATTTGAAATATTAATCATTCACTTACCATAAATTTTGAATCAAATTTGCAATATACAAAAATGCATAAAAATTCAAAGAAATAACTATAAATTTCAAGAAATTTCTATTTGTTTATTTCAAATTCAAATATCTACATACTAAATATTTAAATAACAACAAAGTAGCATTGTCGAGTACATTCTTAATATTCTAGCTAGTATTTAAATTGATGAGAATGCTAATTAAAAATTATAAGTGATTGTAACGAAGAAATTAAAAATCTTCATTAGCTTCCATATCATGAAATTCTTCCAGCATTTTATCTTTTTTATTTTCTTCTTGACTTCAATATTTCCCTTTCATAATTACAAAATTAAACTATTAATATTTTTGCATTAAATATAATATAATAATAATTGAAAAAAAAAATAAAAGCCTAATATAATATTATCAATAAGTCACATGCTTCCTAAACATGTTGTATCAACATATTTGGTTAAAATCTGTACCAAAAATCTTTGCATTACAGAGTTTGTATTAGCAAACTACCAACTTTGAGTAAGAGTGTATATATATATATATATATAATATTAAAATTTTAAAATCTTTGTTGTTTAAGTTGTATCTATCTTTTCTAAATTTATACCCTTAATTTGTTTAGGAAATCAAGGGGATCCATGTTCAACTGACATAGGATGGCTATACTCCCAGTATAATTTATTGAATTAGTGAAATTGGAAAACAAAATGCTCAGTAAACTCGTTTACTAAAGAAGCATGTCTTAAATCCACAATGAAAAGAAAATAGAATAAAAAGGAAAACTTTAAATACACTATATGTAGTAATGAGCTACTAACCTTAACAGCAGGACTGTTGCCAACACGTGCGTCCCATAATATAAGACAAGAATCATCTCCAACGCTACAAAACTCCTGTGCACCTCAACATAGTTATAATGATGGTAGGAGGAGACGACTAGTTCATAATAATTAAATTCATGCAGCAAATTATAGTAGAAATACACCAACACAAAAAAGAAATGATACCTTGGAAATTTTTTTAAAGACAAAATTGTCTCTATCCTTTTCCCTCTCTATCAAGATATACTTGAAAAGAGCACAACAAGCATATTTATTGCAACAAGTAGAAGTTATGAAGACCAAAGAGAAGTAGAGAACACTCTGGGATTTCCATCTTTATAATGCTGGCATGTAAATAAGAGTAAAAAATTTAGTTAGATAAACAAAGAGCAAGCAAACTACCTCTACAAATATTTATTTTTAAATGAGCAAGTAAACACTTTGCGACTTCAATCATTTTAAAATATTCATTTAACAAGCTTCATTTTATACTTTAATTGTTCTTGAGGATTTAATTATGTCACTATTCAACAGGTGTTTAAAATCCTAATCAATTGGATTTAAAGAATTTAAGAGAACTTAAAATATATGCAACCTTTAGAAAGCACATAAGGATCAGTTAGGCCCATTGCAAGAGCAAATCCTGCATTAACTTGGTGTCCAGTTAATGTCTACAAGAAGAAATCTTCTGTGTGAATGTCATGAAGTAGCAACCATGCTAGGCTGCAATGACAAAGAAAACAATAATAATACAACTGCCTTGGACCTTTTTTTAAGAACAGATGAGTCAAGGGTATGACAATAGGTGACACACAAGGAAATTTGCTGATAGTCAAATCCAAATATGTTGTATCCATAGCTACTTTAGCTCCTAGAATGCATGCCCTATTGTTTTATTTAATAATTGTAGACCTTATATACAAGAAGGAAGTGTTGAAAGTATTCTTTAATGCAAACAAACTAAAATAAGCCATAATATGACCTTCTTAAATGATGGCAAAATCCTATTTCTGAGAAAGATAGAAAAGTGTCTCTGACACTGAAGGAAGACAAAAAAATATATCTGCTGCTTCACTCTAACTCAATTTACAAATTGAACTAAAGAAATTGTAGAGTAGCCATAGGAATACATGCTATTTTGTCTGACTTTATCTCTAACGGAATATATTTGGCTTAAGTGCAGTATCAAGCTGGAGGACTACTTTACCTATGTCCGTATTTTTCTTATTTCATAAAGTTGTTACTATTTAGTCATATCTAAAGTTATTTTTAAGATTTCCAAGTTATGGTATCTTTTAAGTTAGCGTTGATTAAAAAATTGCTATATTAGCTTAAGTTAGTTTTCTTAAAACCTAAGATTGAGGGTATTTCAAACATTTAACCACATGATTAAAGTAATTGAAGTTTTCTTCTTCAGTTATAGTCATCCCATGTTTATTTATTCATTTCAAGCCACTCTATTTTTTTTTTCATGTTGTTGTTTTGAACATTAATTCTTTCTTCTATTTTTGGATGGATTTGTTGCTCATGAGGATTGAAAAGGTGATAAAAAAAAGAATTTTTATTAAGATAATCTAATATATCATCGTAATGTATTTGAAGATTTTACAGGTGATTCTTATTGCACCTATTACTTCATAGGGTTACATATTATTTCACTTGGATAGTAAAACATTTATCTAATATGGATAGGATACAATTTATTCAAATGGTGATGAAAGTTAACACAAACTCGTGAGAACACATGGGATAAAAGTTAGTTAAATAAATTGTATAATACACTTTACTCTCTTGAACTATACTTAGTGTCAACTAAAATTTTAATAGGAATTTGTGTTTTTCAATTTTCTCCCTCATTTGCTTAGGATATAACTACAATTTTTAGAAACACTGCAATCCTTTTTAATTCTATCGGTTTTAATTTAGAATTAATTTATTTTCTTATTTTCTCTATTTAATTAACTCTAGAAACAAAATCTTTATGCTTACTCTTCAAGACTACTTTACTCAGTGCTAATGAGTTATCACTAAAATTGTTATATCACAGGTATAACTTCACTTGTTCAACAAATATTCAAACAGTAGATGGCATTGTTTTAATGATCTCAATTAGACATGTGAATTGCAATAGTTAGTTCATGGAAAGAATCAAAAGGAAAAAAAAAAACTTATGAAATCAAAACTACAATAAATTTAGAAGAGTATCAACTAATTTGAATGACCAAAACAATATTAATTAATTCAAAAGAAGTCATGAAACAAAATATCTTCTTGTCATTGTTTCATTAACTTTATCAAGAAATTGCATCACATAGTAAAAAGGAAGAGTTCCATCAAATTTTTAATTAATTTTTTTTTGTACATGAAGGGAAAAAAATCCCTCTTATTAAATAATTTGATTTATGTCTTTCAATTTTATTAGGAAAATAAATTGTGATTAATTAAGAAACAACAATATAGCATTAAGAAGAGTAAATTGGCTTGATGTCAAGTTGTTCTTATTGTTGCTGAATTGGCTTGAGACCAAGACCAACTATTGAGTGGGATGTGGATGTAACACAAATAAGAATGATGAGAAGAAAACAATAAAAGTATTGAAAAGGAAGTATTTAGAATGCCACGATTGGTTATACAATAAGAAATTTATATTGTGTGGCTCTAGAAATTCTTTGCAGTGATTTATAATGGGAAAAAAAAACAAACTGGAATACGATAACACTCTAATCCTAATGGGAAAAGAATTCCCCTTGTTAAATAACTTAACTATGTGTGTTCCTATTTTATTAGGTAACTAATTTGTGGTTAATTAAAGAATAACAATATAACATTAAGAAGATTAAATTGACTTGAGGATAAGTTGTTGTTGAATTGGCTTGAGGCCATTTCCAATTAATGAGTGGGATATGGGTATAACACAAATAAGAATGATGAGAAGAAAAACAAATATATATTATCATTGAAAATGAGGTAATTTGAATGCCATTGTTGGTTAAATAATAAGAAATATTGTATGGCTCTTGAAATTCATTGAGGTGAATTATAATGGGAAAGAAACTAGAATACAATAAGGTATTATCCTAATAGGAAAAGAATTCATCATGTTATATAAATTGATTTGTGAATTCCTATTTTATTAGGTAAATAAATTGTGATTAATTAAGAAATAGCAATATAACATTAAGAAGAGTAAATTGGCTTAATGCCAAGTTATTGTTATTATTGTTGAATTGGCGTGAGGCCAAGACCAACTAGTGAGTGGGATGTGGATGTGACAAAAATAAGAATAATAAGAAGAAAATAAGAAAAAACAATGAAAAGGAGGTAATTTAAACGCCATGGTTGGTTATACAACAAAGAATACTAAAAGATTCTTGAAATTTGTTGGAGTGATTTATAAAGGGAAATGAAACCCAAATATGATAGGGCACTAATCCTAATGGGAAAAGAATTCCTCTCGTTAAATAACTTGATTTGAATGTTGCTAGTTAATTAGGAAAATTAAGTATCACTAATTAAGGAATAGCAATATAGCATTTAGAAGAGTAAATTGGCTTTAGACCAAGTTGTTGTTATTGAATTGGCTTGACGGAAAGACCAACTAATGATTGGGATCTGGGTGTGACACAAAAAAGAATAATGAGAAGAAAACTGTGAAAGGATAGAAAAGGCAATAATTTAAAAATTATGGTTGGTAATATAGTGAGTAATATTGTGTAGCTTTTAAAATTTGTTGTGATAATTTATAATGGGAAAATAAACTTGAATACTATAGGGCTTTATTCCTAATGAGAAAAAAAATTCTTCTTGTTAAATAAATTGATCTATGTGCTCCTACTTTATTAGGTAAATAAATTGTGATTAATTAAGGAATTGCAATATTACATTAAGAAAAGTAAATTGGCTTGAGGTCATGGCCAACAAATGAGTAGAATGTAGGTATGACACAAATAAAAATGATAAGAAGAAAACAACTAAAGGATTGAAAAGCTAGTAATTTGAACACCAAGGTTAGTTATACAATAAGGAACATTGTGTGGCTATTGAAATTTATTGCAGTGATTTATAATGAAAAAAGAAATCTAAATATGACAGGTCTCGAGTCCTAATGGGAAAAGAATACCTCCTATTAAATAACTTGATTTGTGTGTTCCCATTTTATTAGGTAAATAAATTATGATTAATTAAGAAATAACAATATAGTATTACAAAGAGTAAATTGGCTTGAGACAAAGTTGTTGTTCAAGCCAGGACCAACCAATGAGTGGGCTGTGAGTGTGATGCATATGAGAATTGTGGGAAGAAAACAATAAAAGGATTGAAAATGAGGTAATTTGAATGCCATGGTTAGGTATACAAAAAGACTATTGTGTGGCTCATGATATTCGTTGCTATGATTTACAATAGGAAAAGAAACCTGAATACAATAAGGCTCCAATCCTATTAGGGAAAGAATTCTTCTTCTTAATTAAAAGGATCTATTTGTTCCTATTTTATTAGGTAAATAAATTGTGATTAATTAATTAATAACAATATAGAATTAAGAAGAGCAAATTGGCTTGAGCCAAGACTAACTAATGAGTTGGATATGGATGTGACAAAAATAAGAATGATGAGAAGAAAATAACAAAAGGAACAAAAAAGAGGTAATTTGAATGACATGGTTGGATACACAATAAGGAATATTGTGTGACCATTGAAATTTGTTGCAGTGATTTATAATGGAAAAAGAAACTAAAATATGATATGACTTTAATCCTAATGGGAAAAGAATTCCTTTTGTTAAATAACTTGATCTATTTGTTGCTACTTTATTAGGTAAATAAATTGTGAGTAATTAAGGAATAGTGATGCAACATTAAGAAGAGTATATTAGCTTGAGGCCAAGTTGTTGTTGTTACTAAATGGGCTTAAGGGCAAGGCCAACTAATAAATGGGATGCGGATGTGACATAAATTAGAATGATATGAAGAAAACAATATAAGGATTGAAAAGGAGGTAATTTAAACCTAAGGTATTGGATGACCAATTTAAATGTTCATTGGAACAGGGGGTTTTGGATATCTAAGACAAAATTTGAAAAGGGGAAATTGAAATAGGAAAACTTTAATTCAAGAAAGATTCATGCATTCAATTCTCAGTTTAATTCTAAACACAAATTGTATTATCTCCCTTTGATTACTTAGCCAAGAATCAATTTAAGCCAAGTACCTAAATTAAATTCTTATTATTCTTCCTTAATTTCATTAATTCAAGCTCAACACCCAAGTAAAATTTTATTGCTAATTTGATTCAAGTCGAGTACCCTAATCAGATTAATAATAACATTAAAAATAGGAAAAGGCTAAGACTAAACAACAATCATATGCCATCTCACAATCATTAAATCCATGCTACATTTTCCTTAGGTGAACAATCATACACCAATGCATAATTATAACACTCAATTGCTACTTTGCCAAACTATCATAATAATTATAGATTATGTATTTTAATCTAATAGATAATTATAATAGATAATCAACTTATGGCCCCTATTAGCTAATCATCATGTGCAATTAAAGTAGAGAAACAATAGATAACCAAATTAGGAATAAATTAACAATACAAATTAGGTCTCACAATCACAATTAAATTGAAATAGAATTTCCCTTGAATTGAAAGAAAAGTTTAGCTACTCATTACAAGAGAATAAAAAATGAAAATAAAAGAAAAAAGAAGACTTGAAAAGGGCTAGTGTTCTTGCCCTAGGAGAACTCCTCCCTCTTTCTAAAGTTTCAAAGTTGGAGAAAAAGAAAAGAATGCCCTGTTTAAAGAGTTTCAGCTTAGTTTTATATTAGCTCCTTCTTCTCTACTTAGATTGCTGAATTGGGATGGATAAGGACATAATTAGACTTTGATATCTTCGTGAGAGTTGCAACCCTACTTCTTAGTAATTCAATGTCCTAAACCTTGCTTAAAATATATGTTTCTAACTTAACTTGTAAGCCAAAAATTGAAATAGGCTCTGCATAGCAAACTAACCTATAACAAATGCCTTTCGACTTCCTAACCCTCTAACTCCTTCAAAATGACACTGTTTCACTTTAAGCTCTTCATGAAAGTTGTAACTATGGACCTTAGATGTCCAATGGGATTAAGTTTGCACTATTTGAAGGACTAAAGCTCTAAAAATAATAAAATATTGTAATTGGTTTGAGATCAACAGGTTAACACTTTATTTTGACTTTTAGGTTAATTTCTACCCACTAAATGTCAAAACAGGTTTTGAGACTCTTCATAACAATTGTAAGCCTTACTCTTAGATTTCCGATGATATAAGAATAAACCCAATCAGAGGTCTAGAACTCTAGATATGACTAAAAGTCTAAAATAGTGTCAAATTACCGAATTAATCCAAATTAGTTTCAAATCTAACTAAAACATGAAACCAGTCACAAGTACTCTAATTTGCACCTAATCATGACAAACCACTAAATGTAGAAAATATATAAACATTGCACTCATCAAATTCCCCTAGACTTAGCTCCTGTACATCCTTAGGCAAGACACAAAACTTGACTTAAAACAAAACCCAAGCATTAACTCTTCAGCAATAACAAGATTGCAAAAATAAAAACAAGAAAACAATAGAAATTCTCAGGAGACATAGTACATTATTAAGTAACACACTTAAAAAATTCAAAACTCAAATCAACTAACATAGCAATTTCATTAAAAAAGAAATAAACTAAATTGGTAAACCTTCATAAGATAAGCTTTCCAACTCTTTTGATGTTTAAAGGAAGTGTCTCACTTAAATTCATTCCATAAAAATATACTACCATAAGCTCGCTTATCATTTCCACTACTCAAATCACATTTTTCAAGAGTTGTGATGGGGTCAAGGGAAAGGTGAGAAATACTATAGATGTAAGAGTGCAAAATTAAAGAGACTAATAGAGCATTGTGACATAAATTCAACCAAACAAATAAAACAATTAAAACTATAATCTAACATCACAAATTTCAACATTTATCAATTTCTCTTTGCCTTTTTCCTTTTCTTGTCTTTTTCACTCATTTCTCCATCCATTTTTCTTTTTTATATTTTTTATTTTGTCTTCTTTCTTTTTTAACATCTTATTTCTTTAATTTTGTTGTCTTTTTTTCCTTTCATTTGTTTCTTTTTTTTTTTTCATTTTCTTTAACCATTGCAATGATCAAATTTGCCTTTTCATTAAATAATTAGTATACCCTAACACTTGTTTAGGAATCCATCCTACTAGTGAATCAAATACTTTACTAGTCCTTAAGGTTAAGAAAAGGCATTAAAGGCTTGGGCTTATTAATAGGCTACACAACAAGAAAAAAGAGGTCAATTAGGCTCAAAATGACTCATCAATGGTAAATTACAAGGTTAGATAATGTGCAAAAATGACTCAATCAAAAGAATACCTTAATCATATTCATGCATGCATGTGCCACTTTAATCTCAAAAAGACTTAAAGCAAGTTCTAGAGAAATAAACCCCATGAAAGAATATTACACACAAAAAAGAAGAAGAAATTGATATGCATGTTCAGTTCATAGGCTAAATGTCTACAAAATTTAATCTACCAACATTCCAAAATCTATCACTAAACTAATCTATTTCAAGATTCACGATGTAAGATAATTTATTCAATCATGCTATGCAACCTTCAAATTCTATTGATTCTTACTCATGGCATAAACAAGCTCAATATCAATGAAAAGCACCTAAATGAACAAAATAAACACAATTTTTCTTTTTAAAAAACACAAACACAACAATCCTAATTATTAAAACTTAAAAACATCCTAAAGTCTACCTTACTTAAATTTCACATTGTCCTCAATGTAAAGTACAAAATCATCAACAAATCATAGACATATAAAATAAAAAAGATAGAGAAAGAAAGCAAATCGCTTAGGTTGCCTTCTAAGGAGCACTTTGTTTAACATCATTGGCTCAGTGAGGCATTTATTTTTCTCAATTATGATCATTTGAATAAACTAGCTCTCCTAGCTAAACTTCTTCTTCTACATACTCTTGGAAGCCTTCAAAGAATGGCTTGAGCCTATGTCTGTTAACCTTGAATACCTTGTTAGTTGCTAAGTTCTTGATCTCAATTGCACTATAAGGAAACATAATATTAACAATAAAGGGTCTAATCTACTAAGAACATAACTTACCAGGCATCATCAGAAAGGGGGAGAATGAAAAAGCAAATGAAGCCTAATATAATATAAGATACATCATGCAAAACTCTCTTGGCCTTCTCCACTATCCAAGCCTAATTGGTTGAATCTAAACTCATAATTTTATTTGCTTAAAAAATATTTTGATGATGAAAATATTTGAAACATATCTTATACAAATCAAAAATTGGATATTTGGTACATATCTGTCCAATCAAATCATGTAGGTAGATAACATCTTTTATAATATAACATACAAAGCTTTAACTTAAAAGATATTGCTAAAAACCATTGGTTAAAGGGAAAGCAAATGAATAAGGATCTTAAATAATATAAGATAATTTGAAAATGTAATCATACAATATTTAATAAGATATATTGACTGACAATTAATTAGATTCTTCATCTATGGTAAATATCACAAATATCCAATCTTGTCTAATTATTTCTCGAAGAAAGACATGATTCCAATTTAATCTTAAAAGAGAAGATAGAGTGCAACAACTATAAGGATACTCAAATCTATATAAAGGCTTCCAAGCAAAAGATGAAGACTTAGTGAAGTAATGCTGATTTCTAAAGCCTTTAAGTTAATTCTATCAAAAAATCTTCATACTCCCATTAGTGCTCAAACTTTCAAACTTACACTGTTGAGTATTCTTTGAGTGAAACCAATTTATACTTTCTATACATGAAAAATTCTTATTGTATACACCATCTAGAGATAGAGAGAAAGAAGAGTCTTTCTTAAAAAATCTTTATAGCTGAGATTGATAGCTTTGTGAGAAAGCTTGAGTTGAGACTTGTGAGAAAAATTTGTGAAATTTATTATAAAAGAGATTGTAAAGATAGGGAGATTGTATCTCATCAAATACTTAATGAATTATATCTTAAGTATCCAAGGATTGAAACTTGAGAGGAATGGAGTAAACCCAAGAAAAATTTTTCTTGGACCAAATTGAGTAATAATTTTCATATTAGGTAGAAGAAAAAGGATCATCTTAGGGGAATAACAGAGCTTTGGTTTAACACTCATAGAGCAAAGGATGGAAGTTATGTTAATGAGGATGAAAATCAAAATAACAGTTAATTAAAACTTTTATTTTTAATGTATAATCATTAGAAATTACATTAGATTACTAGTTGACTTATTCTTGTTCTACTTTGATAGAAACAACTTGAAAAGGTGATGAGTCAAGACCTATCTTATCTCAAACTATTTCCCAAAATAATGAATTTGCTAAGGTGTTTGAACTTGAACACTCGGGATGAATATGAGGTTCGGGATTTGGACCAACCTTATCATTTATGTTTGGATTGCCAATTTAATAATTTAGTGGCATGATGTTGGCAAGTGGTAGTGATTGTTCTACTGAGCTCTAGATGCAAGAGAGTGTGAAGAGTTTAGAGGCAAATTTATAATTTGAGAAGCATAAATGTCATTTGATGTAAATGAAGTTAAAAATAGATTTAAAATCCCAATGTGACAAATGATTAGCTTTAGAGGGTACAGTAGCATCAATTTTTTAGCAACTACTTGGGAAAGTTTATGACCAAATTATCAATCTCAAATCATAGGAAAAATAATTTAAATTATTGTTTCAATTAGTTTTTGCACCATATGTTGTTTAAAGTCTATTATGTACTTTTAATCTTTGCAACACATGTTGTTTTATGGAAAACTTTGATAGATCAAGATATAGACTTAGTCTTACCTAGGGAGTACTAGAAATTAGTCTTACTTAGGGATTTGAATCTTTGTTTGAATTGTGAGCTCCCTGAAAATTGAGTACCTTTAGAGGAAAGAAAATCAAATATCAAACAAAAACCATAAAATCGTAAATACTCTTTTCCATTGCTTCTAGCCTCAAATAATAAATGTTATAGATTTTCTATGTCTGAAATTGCTCAGCTTTCCTAGGCCACCTCGGATGAGAATCATATTATGTTAAGAAACAAGCTATATAAGGAAAAAAAAAACAAGTGATTGGGATAATATTAGAAATCTCTCATAACATGCAAAGTAAAAGAAAATATACAAAACCAAAACCCATATGTAGAATTCTAAATCATCTATATATGATTTCAAACTTAACTAAAAGGAAACACAAATCTCTCTTACCTTCTTTAAATCATTTCTCTAACAATTCTAGCTAATCAAGATTTAACTTTAGGCTCTGCTTTCATATACAAATGCAAATTAAATATCTACTAATTAATTTATTAACATTTGTAAGTTTCTTGTATGTGACAGAAAACTAAACAGCAAGATATAATAATTTGAGGAAAATAAAATGAGAATTATTATCTGATTTTTCTTGCCCTTAGAACATAGGGTAGCTATAGTGCAACTGCTACAATATTATTATGCTAAAGTGACAGTCAGGCCCAGTCTTGCACTATTCTTCTGTCATTTAATTCCCTATAGACCAATTTATGTTTGATTTTGACCCTCCTTCCTATTTTGTATCACTCTTTTACCATCAGAACTAGAACCAGGATCACCATAGCTCAATTCGCTCTTGCATCAAAAAAGGAAAAAAAATATGTGTATGAGATGTTTTCAATTCTCTTTATAATCACAAATGTACTTATACGATTTATGTTATAATATTAAGTTTTGGATAGAAATTTGATACTATCAATCTAAGCCTTTTAAAAATGTACATAGTTTATGTTAATGGCTTTGGAAGTTGAAACTGTTGAATATTAAAGTTGTGTTGTGAGTGGCGTTGATTGCAAAGAAGAGTAAGGCATGTGATGTTCCTCCATTCCTTACTTACACACTATCTTATCTTGTTGGGGATAGTTGATGCTATTTTTGTTAACCATATTGGTTTAAGTGTCTTACTAATAAAAATTACTGCAATCACTAAGCTAATGTACAAGAAAAGATTGCAAGAGGAGATGAATAATGTATATTGTTTAGGGAGAAGGAAAAGAAGAAGAAGATAGGAATGGACAGTACCATAAATAAGAGAAAAATAAAATTGCATGTACATAGCTACCATTAAAGGATGAATGCATGTGAAATAAAGCAACATGCAATCATTTGTTGCATGCCTAATAATCAAGTACATGACAATTGGCTATATAGGTAACAGTAGTAGTAATAGTTGTTGTTGTTCTATATTAATTTGTCATATGATGCATCAATATTGAAATTTTATAGAACATAGAGATTTTCTGGATATACAGAAATTACATTCATGCATCATAATTACACATAATCTTGCATTTTGGTAATATAATTGAAGTATAAATATTTTTTTTTATATAGACAATAGATGAAGGAAGTGATCATGAGTCCCTGATATTAGAAGCAAGACCCTCTTCTTCTACCAGTCATAATCATTCTCAACCTCATAATGGTCCAAATAATAACATTCAAACTAGGATTATAAACTATGAAGTTGAACAATTTATTATCAACTTGAATTGAATTATTATAACTTTTAAAGCATATGTATGGACAATGGATCTTTTACTTTAATTACAAAGTATTATATTTGTTTGCATGATTTTTATTGAACCAATTTGTGTAAATTTTTTTAAATTATTTATAAATATAAATATTATAAATATATACAATTCAAATATTAAAATTAAAAAAATTATTTAACAATGGTTGAAAGCTGCCAAAAAATATAAAAAATTAGTGGCAATTATAAAGTGCCATTAATAAAAATAAAAAAATTTGTAACTAGCAGGGGTTTAAAAGCCGCCGCTAATTACTATAGTTTAGCATTGTCGAAAATTGTTGTTAATTACTTAGGAAACCACCATAAATTACACAATTCCAGTGGTTGACTAAAATCGCCACTAAAACACTCCGACCTTTGATTATACGATGCTAGGAAAAATCATTCGTAAATGCAAAATCAAAACCACCACTAAAAATTCATAAAACTGCCACTATTTACCATGTTTTTTAATAGCGTATCATATTCATGCATAAGCATAATTAAATCAGTTCTCATAATCATATTCATGCATAAGCATAAATTCAATCTCATAAGTATGATAACATTTTTTCATATTATTTCTTTTGGTCCAACCTTATCCATCTCTCTTCACCCTTATCCTTCTTTAACTAAACTTATCCATCACTCCTCTTATTATTTATATAATATGCTTTTGAATAATTCTCCCCATTATCTTCACTAAATATATTGTCTTTCCTTATAAATATTATGGCCATAAATCATATGTCTGTGATCACATAAATCATTATCACATGAGACATTTTAGCCATCAGAGCTTATTCTTTCCATTAAAGGAATATTTATTTATAACAAGCAATCTAGACTAAGCTAGTTCTATTTATTTTACCATTATTATTTATTTCATTTACTTTCTCAAGATTTATTCAATTCTTTTGCATATGAATTAACTATCTCTAACTCATTCCACTTCTTAGTCTTAGTTTTAGTTTTGGTTTTTTTTTACTCCTAGGCCCATTGTTGTGAGCTTACTATTAGCATGTACTAATTACTTTCACTAGTCTTTACACAAGTTCATACATACATGTCTAGTACAATGTAAAAATTACAAAGCCAATAAGGGCCCAATTGGCCAATCATATATCATTTTGCTAAACAAATAAATTGGCCGAGACATAAACCAAGCCATATAATTCTAATAAAAGAACATGGCAATACTTAATCCCTTTTAGGTTACTTTGGTTCTGCCATAAAGCCCATTTTATGGGTCAAGCTTCACTTTCACAAACACTTGGATAAGTTACTAGCCTAATAACAAAATAAATACATGTAAGGTTAAAATCATAGTTTTGGACTCTTAAAGACAAAACCCCAATTATATCATGTTTTACAGTGTTCACAAATCAAATTTTTGACTTCCTCATGCATACTTCTTCACCATGGTCAAATCCCACACACCCATTATCTCTAATTTTTAACACACATTCAAGCTTAGCACATGCAATATCTGTACAAAATTCATTGTTATCAGAATTAATCATGCAAATAACTTTCTTTAACCATGATTATGGTACTTAGCAAGTAAATAGTACACATGATTTCAAAAGCTATATTCATCATTAGAATATAATTCAAGTAAATTTTAAGTTTCAAATGCCATTTTTCCCCTAGTGGCTGAAATGCTTGGGCTTCATCTAGCAAGAAATTTTTCCTCTTACCCTTTTTTTTCCCAAAGTGCCCCAAAGTGCTCAATCCTACCCTAGGCTTATTGGATTCATTCATTCACAAAATTTGTCATACTTAAAATTATTCATGTATTTACTACCAAGCTAGTACAAAAAGTTAAACTATGGGACCCATAGGATCCCCATAGTAGCTGAACTTACCCTTAAGTTTTAGGGTAAGGATTTCATTTTCATTTTCAAGATTTAGACATGCAAAGACTAACTGAAGTAGAATAGGTAGAATCAAGTATCTTGCAACTTGCCTTGTTTCAGGCCAACTCACCGTTACCAATTACTAAGTAAGAACCAACCTCCCTATTGCCTAATCTTATAACTCACTATCAACAAGCTAACTTGTTTCAATTTCTTTATATGTTAATCCTATAATTTAGTGTAAATAAGGCCCTAATTTTTATTGTAAGGATTAGCTTTAAGTTCAATATATTGCAGTTTTAAAAGAATTTCTTCTCTATTCATAGTCCTGTATCTTAGGTCCAACCAATTTAAGTGGTGTTTAAGTTAGAAAACCACCACAATGGAGTTTTGAACCTTGTCAAAATTGATTTTTTTCTCTTACCAATTCTATTTTTAAGCCATTTGGTATTAGAGCACATTGATACTCACCTCCCAACCACCTTAAAAAAAATGCAAAAAAAAGCTTCAAAATTCTACAACTATAATCACCAACCAGAAATCACCACATCATCACCCTTGACTAACCAAAAGTCATCACGTGTCATTCACTACCACGTCACCACCTACTTCCACCAAGTTAAAGCCTTCTCCTTCTTTTAATTATATATTGACCCCTCCTTTTTCTCAAAATTTTAGGAAATCCCTATGATCATACCCCTTTTTCAAAAAAGTCCTTTAGTTTGATTTTGGGAAAAAAAAAGGAAAAAAAGAGAAAAAAATGCCTTCTAGACATCAAAATTGCCAAGAACATAACCTTTGTGACATTGAAATTCAAGAACTTTGAGCTCAAATTGAACAATTGTAAGCACAGCTTAATGAAACTCAAAGAACTCAACAAAAAGAAATTACTCTGATTCAAATATTGGTGTAGAAGATAATAACCCTTTTGAAATATTACAAACTGATGAAGATGTGCTATCTTCCTCATCTGATAGGTGCAGACACCATCATCATATAACTTATGCCAAGCCATCCAATGATCTTAGAATTAGACTAGATATTCCCAAATTTGAAGGAAGTTTGCAACTAGATGATTTCATTGATTGGTTACTCCTTGTTGAATGCATTTTTGACCTTAAAGGTATTCAAGATGAAAAATGTGTCAAAATTGTCACTATCATATTGAAAAAATATGTATAAATCTAATAAGAGAATTTTATGTGCCAACGAGAATGACAAGGTTAATGCAAGTATCTTCCAACTCACTACCAATAGAAGATGTTTATTAGTTTTCAATATTTGTGGCAGAGAGACATGACTGTCGAAGAATATACAAAAGAGTTTGAGCAGCTCAAAATGAAGTATGGCATACACGAGCCTAAGGAATAACATATTGCCAACTACCTTGGGGAACTAAATTCTAAAACTACAAATGTCATATTCTTACAACAATACTTTACTATTGATGACATTATTAGACTAGCCATGAAGGTAAAGAAACATAATCCAAGGAAAACTTTTGCTAAACCATTTAGATTTAGAGAGGCAACAAGTAGTCTAAGAATTTAGAACCGAAGAACCACAACATCAAATTAACCCAGTGCCATAATGGAATCTACCAAAATGAAAGGGGAATTGGAACCAGTCGTATTATCAATCCAAGCACTTAAAAATGTTTTAACTGTCAAGGGTATAGTCATATTGCTTCTGATTGCCTAAATAGGAGAGTCATGGCTATTGTTGAAGGAGAGATTCATGAAGTGCCTAACAAAAATGATGAAGAAGAAGGAGAAGTTGATCCACCTTAATATGATGAAGAGCTTGTCTCAGCTAATTATGGAGAATCCTTAGTGGTACAATAGAGCCTTCACACTTTTATATCTCAAGAAAATTGGCTTCAACACTACATTTTTCACACCAAATGTACTTCTTGAGGAAAGGCATGTAATGTCATTATTAATAGTGGAAGCTATGAGAATATAGTATCAAGTTACATGATTGAGAGGCTCAAACTCCCAATAGAAGCTCATGGGTGCTCTTTTGTTAGGAACTAGTGAATGGCCCATGCTTAACTCTATTCATGATGTTAGAAATTTCCATGGGCTAGCATCGTTCTATTGGAGATTCATCAGAAACTTTAGTGGCTCCAATCATAGAAAGCATTAAAAAAGATAGATTTCAATGGACTAATAACGTTAAAAAAAGTTTAGAAGAATTAGAGAAAAGTCTCACTAAAACTCTTGTCTATCTCTTCCTAATTTTATCCTAATGTTTAAAGTTGATTGTGATGTTTCAAATGCTTGTTTTGATATAGTATTAAGCTAAGAAGAATAATCAATTGCTTACTTTAGTGAAAAGTTGAATGATGCAAAGCTTAAGTATTCCATTTATGACAAGAATTTCTATTCTATTATGTAAGCTTTGGAACATTGGAGTCACTATCTCTTCTAAAGGAATTCATGCTATACTCTGCCCATAAAGATCTAAAGTATCTTAACTCACAATAGAAGATTAGTTGGTGCCACGTTACTTGGAGTGAGTTCCTTCAATCATACCTTTTTCTTCTTAGGCATAAATTAGGAACTGAAAACCATGTTACTAATGCCATAAGCCATCAACACACTTTACTTTCCTCCATAAAAGTCAAAGTACTTAGATTTGAAATGATTAAATAAATATATGAAGGTAACCCTGATTTCTACTCAATCTAGAATCACCTCTAACCAAACCTACCAATGGTATCATTGACAAGAAGGTTTCCTTTTCAAAGGTAACTTACTATGTATTTCCCAATGTTCCATAATAGATGCAATAGTTTAGGAATCACATGATGAAGGATTAGTTAGTTATTTTGGAAGGGACAAGACTATAGCTCTTATTGAAGAAAACTTTTATTGGCCAAAGATTGATATAAGATGTTACTTAACACATCCAAAGATGCCAAACTTGCCACCTGGTAAAGACCACAAGTCAAAATGCTAGATTACATTTATGATTACCTATTCCCACCTCACCTTGGGAAGATATTAGTATGGATTTTGTACTTGGTCTGCCTTAAACCCAATAACAAAAGGATTCAACCATGGTTATTATTGATAAGTTTTCAAAGATAGTTTACTTTATACGCTGCCAAAAAACTAATGATGCTATGCATATTACTAAGCTATATTTTTGAGAAATTGTGAGGCTTCATAGAATTCTAAAGACTATCACCTCTGACAAGTATGTGAAATTCATGAGTAATTTTTGCATGACTTCATTGAAGAAAATAGGCATTCACCTCTAGTTTAGTTCTGCAAGTTATCCCCAAACTAATAGTCAAACTGAAACTTTAAATAAAAATCTTGGGAAATCTAATACGAAGCTTTGTTGGAAAGAGTCTTTGACAATGGGTCCTATACTTGTCTAAGTAGAGTTTGCTTATAACAATTCCTTTAACCAAGCTATTGGAAAATACCCATTCAAAGTTATCTATGGAGCCAGTCCTCTTAGCCCATTATACCTCGTGCCAATAATCTCATCCAAACATTATAGTGCTGATGCTGATAAACAAGCTAAGTAAATTAAGAAGCTATATAAACAAGTTAGAGAAAAAAATAAAGCACCAGACTAATAGATACAAAAGCCAATGTGACAAGTGTAGAAAAAGCTTACATTAAAAGAAAAAGACTAGGTTTGGATCATTTCTAGAGAAAAATATTTCTAAACTAATCCAATGCCAAACTTTCTCCTAAGGTAGATGGACCATTTCAAGTTGAAGAGAAGATCAATTATAATGCTTATAAGATTAAGTTACCAAGTGATTATAGGATTTTCACCACCATCAATATGGCCAATTTGTCCCCTTACTATAATGATCAAGCTTAACTCGAGGACGAGTTTTCTTTAACTAGGGTAAGATGAAGTAAACCAAGTAGAACCAAGTCCTCTACAACTAGGCCTACTCTCACCTATAACTTCTTTATTTTAGGGCCAACTTGTTGCTGCAAGACACCAAGCAAGAACCAACATCCCTACTACTTGACCCCATAGTCCCTTATAGCTCACCATTAACAAGCTAACTTGTTTCAATTTCTTTGTATTTTAAGCCTATAATTTTAGTATAAATAAGGCCCTAATTCTTATTGTAAGGATTAGTTTTTAGTTCAATATATTGTAGTTTTAAAAGAACTTCTTCTCCATTCATAGTCCTGTATTTTAAGTCCAACCAATCTAAATGGTGCTTAGATTGGAAAACCATTATAGTGGGGTTTTGAACCTTGCCAAAATTGGTGTTTTTCTTTTACCAATTCTGCTCCTAAACCACTAACCTTATTACTTCTACTCATAAATTCATCAATTTTTCATGGTTAAAGCTTGTTACATGTTCACTTCTTTACCTCTATTCTAATGATGTTTTATAAACAAATTTAAAGTTGCCCTTTGATTAAAAGGGATTGAACCATCTTCCTAAATTAAATGAAATTTTCATTGATGAATTAAAAGACTACCAAGTAAGTTTGTAGAGAGAGTACTTAGCTTCAAGAGGATGAGCTTGATGATGGAGTTAAGAAGCTTGGTCTGATAAGAAAAATACCCACAATTAGCATTATTCAATATGCATAAGAGTGTAAAGGTAGAATGATAAAGGAGTTTACAAAAACAACAAAGTGAAGGTCACATACTTACGTGAAATTAAAATCTTTCTTGGCAAAATTAGAAAGAACTTTTAGATAGAGGAAGGAAGAGATGGGAGTATTTTTCCTTCTCTTTTGTAAGAGTGGCCGAACAAATAAGAAGGGACTAGGTTTTCTTGCAAGTGTAATTAATTAGTAGGAGTAATTACTAAATAAGACAATGCCTTCTATTGGTGGTAGGTTGCTTATACTTCTAAGTTGCCTAATCCGATTGGAGTTTTAGTATCTTCATCCTTATCTCTTCTAAGTTACTCCTTTATTTTTCTTTCTAAAGTATTAATGGGTCATGGGTGAATGGCCCTTTTAAGGGAAGGGGGCCCACAACACACAACCCTCTTGGAGATGCTAAATTGGGCTCCAAACTTTTCCTTTTTTTCACTTGCTCATACTTTTCCCTTACTTATTTAAGTTATTTCCTTTCTAATGTCCTTGTCCTTAAAACCTAATGCCTATCCATTCCAATAGGTCATATGTGCTAGTTGTCTTCTTTTAGTTTCACTCTTATCTTTACTCCATTTTCTTTTAAATTATTGAAGTCAATATAAGTTACTAGATTTCTTTAGGAAATAAAATTAAGAGTATGTCTACTCAAATGACATGCCCAAAACTGGAGCATGTTGGCTAGTGAATTCCTATATTTTCAGATGCCTCAGAGCCTGTAATTCCATTATTAATCTTATCACAAATTTTATATTTTGTTTCTTCCAAAAAAAAAAAAATCTTCCTTTTTGGAATTGCAAACTAAACAAATATTATTCCCAAATTTTTGGCATTCAAAATAGCTAAATAAGTAAATAAATTCCAAAATTCCCCAATGCCTTGAGCTTGGTCTATAGGAATAAAGTCCTGTAATTAGTATTTGATTCCAAGCACTATTCCATGAAGCATGTGATTCTTTTATTAATTAAATTTTTATAATTTGCTCCAAAACTCAAGTGAGGTTTTAGAAGAAAATTAAATAAATTTTCTCCTCATGCGTTAAGTAATGGAAATTATATTTATTTAATCGTGTTAATCTATCCTATTTTCATGAAGAATTACAATATATTAAAAGTCAAGTCACCTTATATTTTAGGGGTATTACATATAATATAAATTGAATTAATAACAATAACAACAACAACAACAATAATAATAATAATAATAATAATAATAATAATAATAATAATAATAATATTATTATTATTATTATTATTATTATATTTTATTTCAATTGATGTGAAATTAATTTTTCAAAATGTAATGGGTTAGTTAATTCAATCGAAACTGTCAAATAAATTGACTCGAGATTGATATGACAATCAGGCATAATAAAAAAATAAATCAACTTGAGACTTGATATTCATTTTTTTTCCATTGAACCACCCCTACAAAGTTAGCTTAGTTCATTTTCACAAGTCTAGATGTATCTATTAATTTTATGAAATAAATTTAATATAAAAATAGTTGGAAAGTATAAAGTAACAATAAAAAATGTTACTTAAATATCAAAACATGCACAAAATTACTTAATTATTAATGCTGTCAATTCTATTTACTTCATTATTCAATTATATATCACGGGTCCTCGGCCCATGAAATCGTCATTGAGAGCTTCGCAAGCCTCTTATCCTCGGTGAATCCGGCTTCTTTCATTTTTTTTGGGCCCATTTTTCTGTTACGTTAGATAAAGATAAACACATAAATTTATTTATCAATATTAATATATGTAAAAAATTAAATTAAATTGTAGAGTACGTAAATTTGTTCTGTGCCTTTCTCTAATATAACTAGAAAATAACCTTATTGCATGCACTCTCAACCATGCGTATAAATTTAAGTCATGAATGAATGCAACTTAAACTGAAAGATGAACCAAATCACTAAACTTGAACATTAGATTGTGAACTAAAATTAAAAAAAAAAAACCATCTATTTCAATTAATAACCAAAGCTTGAACAGATTTGCAAAATCAAAAAACTGTTTATAATATATATATATATATATATATATATATATACATGTATTATAATTTTTACTTTGTTCTGTATGATTTACACATTCCAATAAAACACAAACAAGTGTGAGAAAAAACCATAAGTCAGCAAAAGCCATAAAAAAAAGATAAGAAATATTAATATATTCTAATTATAATATATATTCTTTTTTTTATTTAATAAGAAAAAAATTAATTGTCAATTTTCAATGTATCTAAGCTCTACAAAATTGATATATAAATAATAAAATTAATAACTGATTGTCTCTTATTAAAAAAAGAAATTAAAAACACATGTTAGTTAAATCTCCATAAATTAATACTCAATAAATTAATAACATCCCTAAAATAATATTTTTTTTCGATCTAAACTTGGGCCAGTTTACAAAATTAGTAATTTCGATGAATTAATAAAATAGTAATTTTTAGGAAGACCCTTATATAAATATATAACCATGTCAATATTATAAATTAATAATTCTCTAAAATTACAAACATAACTAGGACAATTTAGTAAAATATGGATCTATTATTATTTGTTTTCTCATGAAATTTAAATCTAGGTGGATTTCATCTCTAACTTTTCTCATTGCATTCAAAAGCTCCGGTGTCATGTTTTCAAACTGCATGTGGGGTAATCTCTCTTATACTCACATAATGCTTTACGTATTTAATCAGTCATGGTTGATTTTTAGATACCTTTTATATGAGAAGCCATTATTGGGTATGATTTTAAGAATTTTTTTCTATGTTGTTTATATAGTAGTTCCCTTGATTATCATACGTTGAACACTACAAGAAAAAGGCGGAATTCCAACGGGATATTCCAACGGATTTAATCCGTTGGAATATTCCAACGGATTTTCCCACG